>CATIWO010623593.1:0-22891 GCA_949673435.1 Macaranga tanarius
TCTACTATAAATGATATAGTCCAATAAATTAGAATGGCAGAGAGAACTCACATTGTCCCAGCTATTCTAGTGCTGATATGCGTGTTCTCTTCTTCATCAAGCTTAGCTAAACCAAAGTCTGATATCTTAGCATTCAGATCCTTATCGAGAAGCACATTGGTAGCTTTTATATCCCTATGTACAATTTTTAGCCTTGATTCCTCATGGAGATAAGCTAATCCCTTAGCAATACCCAGCAGTATCTTCTTTCTTGTTGACCAATCCAATGGGAGTCGTTGTTCCTCAGGGCCTATTTTTTTACTTCCAAGTCAATTACTCAATAGTGCAGATTTCATGAATAAATGAAGAAGAGATTATGATAGGAAATTACCGAATAATGCCCGAGCAAGACAATTATTTTCCAAGTACTCATATACCAGCAGCAATTGGTTTCCTTCGATGCAGCAGCCATACAACCTCACAAGATTGGGATGTTGCAAGGCAGATATCATGCCGATTTCATTCACAAATTCACGGTTCCCTTGCTTTGATTTTGAAGAGAGTTGCTTAACAGCAATTACTGCACCGTCTGACAGCAGTCCCTGAAATCAAGAAGGTAAAAAAAATAAAATAAAAACAGAAAACTATCCAGTGTTAGATTAAAGAATTCATGCATGCATGTCTCATGATGCTATGAATGTGTAAGCAGGTCCAAAATCAAGAATGATACTAATTGAGCTCAGAATTACCTTGTACACCGGTCCAAATCCCCCCTCTCCAATTTTATTTGCTGGGTCAAAATTGTTGGTAGCATGTTTAATTTGTCTCAAGGTGAAATAACCAGTTTGGAGATCTAGTCCACGAAGTTCTGCAACAGAAGCAGATTCATATCAGGCAGAACATATCAAAAGATTTCATAACAAGCACAGATGAAAAAGAATAGCTAGAACTGTGACATTGTCTTACCTTTATCTTCAAAGTCCTTCCCTCCTAAATAGCCATTCAATCGGAGGAATATCAAGATCAATATGACAACAACACATGAAGCAGCAACAATTCCAATAATGGCTCCAACAGATAACCCTCCACCATTATCAACTTCAAAGTCTACAAGAAGAGAAAATACATAAATTTGAAAAGGTCATAGGCCATTCGAAATCATTCAACCAAAAATCAATCCAGCTTGAATTCTGAAATAGTCAGTCCCATGTGGCAACCCAGCACCAGAGTTATCAAATGCAAAAAATAATAATAACAAAAAAGCACCTTACTTGGTGTCACTGTAATGGCTGATATGAGTGGTCCATAGACACCTCTATCTGGAATTGCAGTGGTACCTTTGCCCGACCAATACAAATGTATCTCTAAAGTGGTACCATTAACCCATATATTATCAAATGGCTCGACATAACCAATACCAACTCCTCCAGCTTTTTCCATAATATTGAAGTCCTTCAAAACCACATTTCCCTAAGGAAATAAACCAATTAATTAGAAATTTAAAAGAAGAGACAGCATGCAAAATCCTGCGTAAAAATTGATCATTTAACTCACTTGAATAGATACATCAAATATGCGTCTGCCAAGGCTGCTAAATGACTGATTATTAGTAAACATAATTTCGGCAAAATGAAGCCGCACTGTGTAGCTGCCCTGCCTCAAACAAAGCCCATAGTACTTGAGTGATTGAGGAGCAAGGCGAGCAGATTTGTAAATTTCTCCATCAGTCACATTCAAATTAAAACTGTTTGTTGCTATGTATGCCGCCTTATCATTATTCATGTAAGTTCCAGTACTGCTATAAGCCCATTTTTGTGATAGAGAAATAAAGCTAGACGGCCCCCCTCTGGTTGAGTCGTCTTCATATCCATTATTATCGAACGTCAACTGAGATCCTCCACAATTTATAAACAGGGAATGATCTGTAAATACAATCAATTTGTAAATGCCTTCATAAAGATCTCTAATCATTCAATGTCAAGTAGTTAATTGGTCCACTACTCACATTCAGGTTTCTCGGAGCAGGTAAGGTCTTTTCTCAGGCACCAATCAATCCTGCAATGATTAATGCTGTGGCTGTAAATAATCAACATTCTTAAATATTTGTAACTTGATTTTTTTGAGGAATTTTAGTGAATAGGGAACTTACTCATTGATGGGAGAAGAAGATTGACTGGAAACTAAGTTCCTGTTTCATGATATACAAAAGTCAGTAAATAACATGAGAGGAACAAGAAAAGTACCAACAAACAAAATCATGCTTACACCGGTGGCTGCTGGCAACTAGTCCGATTTGGACCAGTAAAGTTGTTATAAGATAAATCACTGCAAAGAAGTTATGTAATTCAAGATTAATAATGTTCTTGATATATAAGAGACACGAAAATTATAAGATATGAATGACAAGTAACAATTTGACTCAGTCTATATTCGAAGACAACATGAAGACCACATGTTTAAATTCTAAGAATAAATAACTTTGCAACCAAATAGTATAAATCACATGAAGACAAGGCAGTTACGTTAAATAATTATTGAGAGACTTTTTACTGTTTTTGTGGTCCTATCCGGGTCAAACTGGATTAGTTAGAGTTCAATGGACTCTGATCACCAGTGGTTCAAACCAAAAGAAATAGTATAAATCAGGATAGTTTATAAAAGACTTACAATTTCCTCTCATTTTTCAGTATCCAACCAGGTATTTCTCCACCAAGCGAGTTATTAGTCAAAAACCTACATGGATTACGATTGAGATCACAGATGTAATCATACAAGAAAAACAACCAGAAAATTTGCCTCTTTCAACATGTTGTAAGTTCTAACTTATCAACTTACATGTAATCTATAGATTCTAAGCTCTGAAATGATTCTGGAATTGACCCGGTCAACATATTGAAGCTAAGGTCTCTGCAATAAAACGAATGAAAATATGTTACCATATACATGCATATAAGAAACAGATGAAATGATTTCCATCAAAGAATCATGCATTTCATATTTCAGAATTGAAATCAGAATGCAAAAGAATCTGAAACCAAATGAAAATTTTAACAAACTTTTAGTTCGCTATATGGGATTCATTAAGAATTTATATCATTATCAATAAAAATATTTGTTAAATTTAATTATTTATCTACAAAATATTGTTACAATTTTCAAAAAATATTATAAATATTATTTATTATTTTAGAAAGTAATTTTATTCAAATGTTTTAATAATTGTATTTATAATTTATATCTTTTATTTATTAACTTTAAATAATATATGTTAGTATTTAAAAATTTGACCTATTTATAGCTAATTTGACTTAATTTTTACAATTTCATTTCTTAGAAATATAAAGAGAAATGACTGATTTTTGTTGATGTGGATTCGCATTCTTATTCCAATATAAATTTTAACCAACTAAATATTAGGAACTAAAATAATTCACTCGAATTTTGATTGCGACCATTATTTTTTAGCCCTCAAAAGACTGTCATGTTCATGTTAACAAGGCCATGTACCCTAAATGGTAGAAGTCCTAATAAAATAAAAGAAATAAATATTTAATTGTTGTTGAGAGGCCAAATTGAATTAGTCAGAATCAAATGAGTTTTAAATAACAATAATTCAGACCAAAAAAGAAAAAAAGAAATTTTTACCTAAATTGGATTTATTACACCAAGTCTTATTTTTATTAAACAAATGTAAAATACTTGAATGCTTTTATTAAACAAGTGTAAAACATTTGGATGATATATTTTGAATTATACCATTGGGTGTAATATATCTGCAGGCAACACTCTCAAAAAAAAAAAAAAATCTAATTGTAGGGTAAATCATATAAATAGTCACTAAACTTTATCCTTGATTGCAATTTGATTATAAAACTTTAATTTGTATCTTTTTAGTTATCAAACTTTTATTTAGATTTCTAGTGTAGTCTCTACAAAATTTTTAGGTTCAAAAGTAATCCAATATTATTATTTTAGTTCAAAGTTTAAAAAAAATATACAAATAAGTCCATATATTATCCTAAATTATAATTATAACTTATTCAAATATAGTATAATGTACAAATATTTTATCATGAATGTATAATTTATACATTAGTTTAGTATAAGTAAAAAATTAAAATAATATTTTAATAAAAATAAAAAATATTATTATTAAATTATTTAAATATAATATAAATAAAATTATTTTATAGTTTATTATATATAATAAAAAAAATGAAGATAAATATTAGCATTTGCTTGGTTTTCTAATTGAATAATGTTTTCCATTATTATAGGAATAAGTTATTCACCGTTCAAGATAATTTTTCATTTTTTCATTAATTTCTATATAAATATAAAAAATATAGACTTATTTGTAAATTATCTTCAAATTGTGGACTAAAATGATAATATTGGATTGTTCATGGACCAAAAAATATTATAAAGACTATTGGTAAAATTTAAATAAAAATTTGGTAACTAAAAAAATATAAATTAAAATTTTGTAACCAAATTGTAATTAAGCGCAAAATTTAGTAATAATTTATATAATTTACCCTCTAATTATTGCAGATATTGATGAGAATTGTTTCACCATTAAAAATCTGAAATTCAACAAAAGTCAACGATAGACGATAGTGTTAAGCATGCAAATAGGGGTGTGCATGGTTTTCGAGATGACCGAATCGCAAATTGAACCGACTTAATTCGGTTCAATTTGGTTTGATTTTTTAGTATTTTTTATTTTTTAGAATCTAATTGAACTAAAATTTTATTCGGTTTGATTTGGTTTTGTATATAAAAAATTCAGTAAACCGAATTAACCGAATTTTTATTTTTTATTTTTATATATTTCAAAAAATTTTAAAAAATAAATAATAATTTAATATAAAAATACAAAAATAAATTAATAATTTTAAAAATTTCAGTTCGGTTGGTTCGATTTTTATGACCAAAATTTCTGTTCGATTCGATTCAGTTTTAGAATTAATTCGGTTTAGTTCGGTTTTCAATTAATTCAATTTGATTATTTCTGTTCGGTCAGAAAAACCCCCAAAACCGACCGATTGCACATCCCTACATACAAAGGGATTAATGCAACTTCTCAATCACCCTCTGTTTTTCTACTTCTAATAAACATGAATAATCGAATATGGTTGTCATCGGTATAGCAATAAACTAACAAGAAAACAAATCTATTTAATTAAGCAGAATTAAAAGAACTGATATTCTATCCAAAAAAAAATTGCTATTTAAGCAACTTACAATTGCTTCAGAACTGTCATTTCTCCGATGTAACTGGGGATCGAACCAGTGATTAAGCAATTTCTCAATATCCTATGTCAACAAAAATCAACCAATCACAATTATTAAGGAAGTTGAAAGCGAAAGACTTTAGATTCGGACATGATATTTAAACAGTCATAAAGAACTCACAATCTCTCCATGCTTTTCATAGGCTCAAGATTTGGGAAAGCTGAACTTGATCCACTCAAATCAGATATTCTCCTAAAAACAGCATATGGCAAAAAACTCAGTTTCTGTTTCTTTTTGGGCCACGTATACATATTTGCATGAATGTAACGACTTTTGCTCACAGTTCCTCTAAATTTGTCAATAGTGATATGGTATCAGGAATTGGGCCCTCCATAGATGTTCCTTGCAAGTCTCTGCAAAAGAATTTTATTTTCATCAGGCATTCAGCACGAAAAGATATATGAAAAAGTTCCATCGAGTTTCTCCATAAAAAAAAATTAAAAAAAAAACATTTGAGCATATGAATAAAACTAAACATATACTCACAGTCTAGTAATGCTGGTCCAGTTACCAATAAATTTAGGAATTTTTCCAGACAGTGCACTCCCATCTATCCTACTGCAGAAGTATTTCAAGTTCACGCATGTGTAGATCAAAATGGTAAAACAAATTGAAAAGTTACGTCACAGTGCATCACTTACAAGTCAGTTAAGTTCTTTAAATTTCCATATGTATCAGGTATAGTTCCTGTGAAATTGTTTGCAGAAAGAAGCCTGGAATATAACACAATTGATATTAAATTTTTGGGAGTAGGCAACCAGAATTTTTAACATACAAAGAATTACCATTACAGGACTAAAACACAAATAGCAGCACGAAGAGATACGAATACAATGAAATTCTTAAAGCGAAGTAAATTATGAGAAAAGATGAAGGATTACAATCGGCTCAAGTTTGTCAAATTTCCAAGTTCTGGTGGGAGTGGTCCTCCAAGCAGATTATCTTCCAAGACCCTGAAAATCCAAAAAAAGCTATAAACCAAATGCTGCAACTCATCATGTGCTCAACCAAGTGTAGAACTTGTTTTCACTACTTACAACTGCTCCAGTGTAGCAATGTCGCCAATTTCCCGAGGAATTGAACCATTAAGGCGGTTTCCCAAAAGGCTCCTAGTTAAGCCAGCAGCAGTTATGAGCAGTTAACTTCTTGTGGATGCATGGAATTACAAAACTGTAAGCCCTCACTGATACAAATGAAAATAACTTACAATATACGAAGATTTGGAGCCTGACTAAGTCTTGTAGGGATTGTCCCACTGAGATAATTCCGAGTGAGGTCACTATTCAATGAAAAATGTTTTATCTTATTAATGAAGTAAAAAAAATAAATATATAAACTCTAGAAATTTCCAATATTGCTATGATGTGGTTAACAGTCACAGTATAATTAATCACCAGTTACTTACATTTCAACTAGATGAGTAAGATTTGCAAATTCAGTAGGTAGAACTCCTGTTAGGTTATAACCCTTCAGCTGGCTGCCAAAAGAAATTTTATTTGTTAAATGTTAATACAGTGCCAAGACAATGCAGCTTAGAATCAATACACTATCCAACATCACCTGTTGCCTATTTCACATAAGATTTTACAGATACATTTCCAAATACACTTATTGCATATTGCAACAAATTTACAAGTGATATGTGCGTCTCATCTAGATGTTATAATAATGTGAGGTAAAAAGAACGAGGGCTTACATGTTAGTGACATGACAAACAGTGCCACTAGCAAATGAGCAGTTGCAGGTAACATTGCTTAGAACTAGTCTGTCAACAATGGTCTTGTTCCACTCTGCCTTGCTGCAAGAAGTTTCAGTGATGTTCCAATGGTAGTTGTTCAATCTTGTGGATATTGTTTGTAAAATTTGCACTGTTACACGTACATATAAAACAAGTCAATTATATAAATTTCCCTGCTTCTTTTTTTTTTTTTTTTTTTAATAGATGCTTGATCCAAGTTTGACCCACGTATTATTCAGTCGTCATACATCTACTTTTGAACAAAGTTAAATATGATATGGTCAAAAATATTTTAATTGAAAAACGATACTCTAAGATAGCCATGTTTGACCTTGCACAAGTGGTCAACAAGATGCACATGGTTAACAAGACGTACATGGTCTTTCTAAATTTTCATTCAAATGGACAAGTAGCTGAGTACGTATTTTAGTCATACAAACATTGAATATAATTATTCATTATGAGAGGGACATCCACAGTCTGGCATAACAAGTTGCATGTATAAAAGACAATACTTATAAAACAGGGGGCCAGAAGCATGAAGATAAGGCCTAATACGTGGGACCGAAATTTAGCACCTTCCTTCTATCAGTTTAATTTTTTTAACTTGTAAATTAATTATTCAAACACTACAACACAATAAAAATAAGATTTATTAACATTTTTAGTATCATTAAGATATTTAAATGATAATTTTTGAAAATTAAAATAAAAATACTTAAACATTCAAATTAAATAAAAAATTAAAAAAATCATATTTTTAATAAATTAAGAACATAAATTAATAAAATATGATAAAATTAAAATATTGCAAATGTATTAAGCCCAAAAAGGACTTGCCCCAATGAATGCAATGTCAAGCAATAATTGCCATAAAAATATAGGGTACTGTCCTTGTAAGTAATTTAAGTGGTAAAAGTATTGACATCCGGTTATAGAAACTAAAAATTGTAGCTCTGCCCGTTTGATTTTTTATCATTATGGTGTTAGGACCACTCCAATATGTCAAAAAAATAAAAATATTAAAAATATCTAGAATAATTAATTAGGAGTACCAAAAGTCATGCTATAGCCTGTTGCATGGCAATAATTGACATAAAAAATATCTAAAATCATTAATTAGGAGTACCAAAAGTCATGCTATGGCCTGTTGCTTGTAGGCATGGGTTTTCATACCTATATATTGTGGATGTTATCGTTCAACTTGCTAGTCTCTTAGTCTAGTAGTAATATTAAAAATTATATTATTTACAAATGAGCATTCAAATTTATCTTTCGGAATAATTACAATATTGATAACTTTATAGGCATATATTATTGGCAGTTTATTTAGACTTAGATTTCCAGCCATTGTTTTTGCCGAATAGAACCATGAACTTATTGAGGTTAGAGAAAAAATTACATAGCCAACCTAGAACAAAATTATATACAATAAATATTTCATTTAAAAATTTTTATAATTTTATTTAAAATTTTATAACTTTATTTAGAAATAAAATTGATACAGGAGTTGGAATTAAAAGGTATTAAAAATACAAAAATTATTTTTGTAGTTTGCAGCCTGTGGCAAATAATTAAAACCACGTAAAAAGTTAAACTACAATTTAGTAAAATTAATATTAAAATCTTTTCACCTGTATATAAGCAAATAAGACAATGTACATAAAAATAATTATTTGGCCTTGCCGACCTTAATTTTACTATTCTTTTAGCTATTTTTATAAACAAATTTTTTTATAATTAAGATTTAAGAAGTCGAACACAAAGGATGGTAGCATTATTCACTATTTGGCTGCAGAAGACGACTTTCTCCCATTCTTTTTTTAAAAAAAAATTTAGACTATTGATTTCCGTAAAAACTAAACTATCTACTGTTCCCATCGGCCAAAAGGAAGACGCTTCCAGAACATTGCACAAAAAACGAACTCCATTTTCAAAGAAGGCCCCCAAAATAATTCAAAATCCACTAAAAACTTGATAAACATGGAGAGTTTACACTTCTGGATTTTAAACAACAGAAAATGGAAAAAACTAATTTTCTCCGAATTATCATCAACCAAACATATGAATGGTGTTTTTTTGTTTTAACGGATAACAAGAAGCATGTGCCATTATAGAGTAAAACAAACCCAGAGGCCAAAATCAATTGTTGGCAAGAAATGTAAAGAAATAATCACTACAAGTAAACAAGAAGTACATACGTACCTTCATCTAGCGGCAAGACTTGAGCCTGACAACCCAACTCCACAACAAAGAAATCCAACAACAGAAACCCAAAAGCAATTGCAGAAATAATCCTTAAGCCTGATCCAACAAAAGCCATTTTCAATTAACTAAAACTCTTCTCTCGGAAAAAAAAGAGAGGACCCAGATAAATAACGAGTAATCCTCGAGCAACAAAACGACACAATAATATTATTGTAGCGAGACTAACAAAGAGTAGTAGTGTTTTAGGATGAAGAAAGGAAAGAAAGGAAGCGAGAGTGGAGTTGTTGGAGGGAAAGGGTTAAATAAGAAGGAGATTCGAAGATGACAAGATGATTTGGTTTTTACGAACAAAATGCGTGGTATTGTAATTTTTTTTGAAGGGGTCAAAGCTTAAACTCGTAAGAGACATGCAATAAAGATTTGTGGGTTGGACATACTTATATTCACTTTTCATTTATTACATGATAATAGTACAATTATTATGTGAATATTGGAAAGTAGCCAGTGACAACCGGCGGAAAGAGACGTAGGATCAAAATTTTTGAAGAGAGTCTTTCATAGATGTTCTCGTTGGATAAACATTTTTATAATTAACTTTACATTATAGACATACGAATTATATTAATATAATAATTTATTTTGTACTTTTCACATTTAATTATTATTTTAAATAAAATTATTTATATTCATGTGTCAGTAAATAGAAAATTTGTTATTACTTATTATTTACACTCAGTTTCTTTATGAAAAATATTCTTTTAAAAAAATATATATTCTTATTTTTTAGTGTTTGAGTAAAAAAAAAAATATATAAATCATAAGAAAATAAATTATTAGTAAAAAAAATAACATAAAAATATATAAAAATAAATGCCCGTGTCAAGAACGGTGTTGAAATCAGCACGTCGACTCGGCACCGATTTTATTCACTATCTTTTTTCCTTGTTATGGGAAAACAAAGGGACAAGAAGGGAGTACTGAAAGAGCCCAAAAATGGCTTCGAAAGCGCTTGCAACCTTAAAACTAGCCATAAGAAAAGAGGAGTCGCCACTCGGTACCACCCAAAAAATTATTCGGTTAGAAACTAAGCAAACTCGATCCCTCACTGGGAACCAAATTCGTCCATGGA
This sequence comes from Macaranga tanarius, assembly GCA_949673435.1. Classification (NCBI taxonomy): domain Eukaryota; kingdom Viridiplantae; phylum Streptophyta; class Magnoliopsida; order Malpighiales; family Euphorbiaceae; genus Macaranga; species Macaranga tanarius. Next base: position 10,353 of record CATIWO010623593.1, read on the forward strand.
TAAGACATTTGAGTTCGGATATAATGTCAGCATGAGTAGCCTCATATAACACGAGACATCTTCATATCGCCCGGATGCTGAGCACTTTTGCTCCTACTATATGGCGCAATTCTTATTCGAAATGTGTGTAATTGAGAACCAACCAATACATGCAAATACAAACACAATATATCCACACAAGTACATAATAACAGTATATAAGATGCATGAATATGGCATAAGATGATATGCAAGGCATATATACATGTAAATATGGCAATATAATATAGTAAAAAGAAATGCATGTACATGATAAAGCATGGTAAATAGTATAGCAAAACATAGCATAGACATGGCAAAAAGAGACGCATAATAGCAAATATATAAAACAAGACATAACATGTCATGAAAAATGTAGCATGGTATATATATACATGATCATGGCATAAGTGCTAGCAACATGTCATATCTAAGATGTAAAATATTGTAAATCATGTCATGAAGGAAACTTGAGATGTGATAAGTCATAGCAGGAATACAACACCAGACATGGAAAAATATGGCATATGATAGCATATCATGTCAAATCATACATGTAACATCCCAAACTCGTTTAAAACATGGCAACAATACATAAAAAAAATATAAATAATCATGCATATAGCATAACAGTCATGTCTACAATATATAGCTAAGAAGTGAGTGGGTAAGCATACAATATCAAACATAAAATGGTATACATGACAAATTATATACATGGCACAACAAAATCAGGGCAATAAGCATAAAATAGTAAAAAGCATACACAAATAATAAAAAGAATATGGTTAATCTCTTTCTTCAACACCTCTCCTTCATTTGTCTTTATTTTATAGTCTTTGACCTTGTGTTAGGACCTATTTGGACCCAAAATTAAAATTTATAGAGCCCATAAAATTATAGACTCAAGACCCAATATAATTAATTGATTAATTATATAGGAAGAAGTTGGTTACCTGTGAAAATTTGAATACTAAAAGGAGAGGATAAGATAGAATTCACATGTTGAAAAAGTTGATGTAGCACCCTTAAAGTACCACATACACGTATTCCAATAATACACCAACACGTGGCTAAAAAAAAAATTTCACAATCGTTCCCATATATAAACAAATACTCATATGTGCATACATAATCCATCATTCCATACATATAAAATTCATAAGTCTATCTTGTACACACAATGTCAATACAACATGTTAAAATGATATGTAGGATAAAGGACGGTTACACCAAACTCATTTTGGCCCACTAAAGACTCCAATACAAGCTTCTAGCTTAGCCTAAGCAAGTATTGAAAAGCACAAATTTATAAAGAAATGAGCTTGCAACTCAATAAACAATTATTAATATAACCATACCTATAATACTTCTCAAGAACTAATTAAGGAAAATATGTACATAATTTGTTACACATCAAACTACTAGAAATTCTTTAACAAGCTGCGCACGGCCGTGCAGGAAGTGCACACGGGCGTGCCTGAGTTTCGGATTTCTTCCTCTAATTACATATTGTCGTGCTAAAAAGGCACACGGTAAAATTTTTCTTCCTGAATACGCACGACCGTGCCAAAAGGACGCACGGGCGTGCCTGATTCCTATATTTTTTCTAATGGAATGCAAAAGCCATGCTAAAAAGGCACACGGCTGTGCATGAAGTCCTGAATTCAAATCTCTGCATATGTATAGCCATGTATTAAAATCACATAGTCGTGTCTAACAACCTGTGCAACATCTAAAACACCTCAAAAAGATATTCAAATACCAAAACTCAATTGTTGGTGCAATATATACAATAAATCACAATATTCCATTAAATCCTCAACCATGTTATTAAGCAATATCACCATTTGTAACCTAACATTTGATAATCCATACATATGCGTATATATATAAATAAATATCAATATACAACCATGATTCTCATATTCACAACATTTCATTTAATCTTATCGACGGACACTTAGCCAATCAACTTAATATTATATAAACTAGTCAATGGACACTTAGCCAATCGATATTATCTCATTTAATCTTGTCGATGGATACTTAGCCAATCGACTTAATATCAACATTTCACATTGTTGACGGTCACTTAGCCAGTCAACATAACCAACCTTACACCTTATCGACGGTCACATAGCCAATCGACATACTCAACATTACTCACAGTCGATGGTCACAAAGCCAATCGATATATTCACATTTCTCATAGTCGATGGTCATAAAGCTAATCGATATATTCACATTTCTCATAATCGATGGTCACAAAGGCAATCGACATTATCACATTTCTCATAAATCGATGATCACAAAGCCAATCGATATTATCACATTTCTCACATTTCATTTAATATCCACATATATTTATATATACATCATTCACATTTCACAACCATATTTCATTTTACATTATTTCCAATCAACATACTAAATCATAAGTTATCATTCTCATAATAACACTTTTAATCCACCACGCCACATCAAATGGCTAGCACAATCCACATAATTAGGCATCATTCACATTTCAATAACCCTTCATAAATTCACTACATATTCCATCACAAGTCTCAATATTAACATATCATACTTCTTGCCACATCAATTTGCTTATGCAAACCAAACATAGTCAAACAATAATATTTACATAAGAATCAATTTATGTATAGGCATTATATTAATAATCACTTACCTTAAGCTTTCAACTCCTTTAAGAAGAAAAGCTCCTCCTATTGAGTAGGATCTTCTCTATTCCTTTCAACTCCTACACATAATTATATATTAATTTTAACAAGCAAACATTGTAATTCACCCCGAAACTCACAAAGTGCAACTAAATGCTCAAACTTCAATATAGCCTAAAGATGCACATACAAGTCCAATAACCACCAAATTTCCACTGAAGCTAAGGTCAGAATTACTCAATTCGAACAAGTATAAAATTAATTATGGATTTTTGAATCTATTCTGGTATAACAGGGCATTCAGCATGAGCACCAAAATGTCAACCCTTGTTAGACCCTTTTAGAGGCAGATTTAACTCAACATTAAAATATAAGAGTTGTATTGGACTCCGTAAAGTTTTCAAAGCATCAAACCTTGCTCAATTTGGAGTTCTATAACTCTAGATATCACCATATAACCAACACATAAGAAAATTCACAAACCAGCTTATATACTACGGCTGGCATGTTTGATGCATGAAGTTCATGATACTTTCAAGAATCATAGATACATCCTATAATCACCAAATTTATATAAACTTTACAAATATGATCTATTTTCATTTTTAACTGAAATCACATAATTATCATATGTATAGAATTAATTATGAATTTTATAGTAATATCATATCATACAAAGTGACAGAATGAGAAATAAAATATCTATCCCTATTTGACCTTCCTAACAGTAAATTAAATTTAAGAACAAAATATAAACATTATAGAGGACTCTCTGAGGTTTCCATAACATCTAACCTTGCTCAAATCAGAGCTCTACAGCCCAAGTTATGATAAAAACACTAGGATGGAAAAATAGGTAAAACAAAAATGTAAGCATAACTTACCAATTGATGCTTAAATGAATTAAAGCCCTCCTAAAGCTTCCCAAAGTAATTGTTTGATGGCTTATGCAAGATCACAATTCTCACAAAAAAATCTACTAAGAAAACACTCTTCTTCTTCCTCTCTAATCTCTACACTCTCTACACCAAACACACACACAAATACACAAACACACTCCCACCAATCACAATTTACCATTTGCCCCTTCTAAAGTTTCATCTTCCTTTAATGCATAATTATCAACCAAATAACAATAATAACAACAATAATTATTATAATAAATATCTAGATAATTATGGTATGTATCACCATAATATCTTTTTGACTCCTTAATGAAATGGGATAATTACACAATAGCTCCTAACTTTTATTTTGACACTCTACTCTACACTTTCTTGACAATTGGGTCCCTCTCTATAATATATATACATATCCAACTTAAATTAAGCCCACTACTCTACTATATATAAAATGCAATGTATACGTTAGAATTACATATACTAGAGGGTGGGTGTTATAGTTGAAGTCAAAGGATAATGTGAAAATATGTGTTAGTAGGGAAGAGAGCAGTTACCAACTCAACAGAAAAAATGATCTCTTCTCCCTGCTAAAAGGGACCACAACCAATTCTATAAAGAATAACCGATCATCTGATAAATAACTCAAAATATAGAACTTCAACAACAAAACTTTGATTTAGCAATCTTTTTATTTTTCAAGATCCTGTTTATATTTTTATGCCACCAAGCAATGTTGATTAAGTAATTTCTTATTTATTTTAATGGAGTTCCCTGGTTCTTCAAAAATTCCCTAGTTCCTCTTTATTATTTGTTTAAACCTTTAACTTTTATTTTCTGCGTCGGCATTAAGTTTAGCTACTCATCATTTTGCAGCTAGTTTAGGAACACCATTAAGCTTAAGTCCCTTAGCTTACACAAAAATCTTTGTTAGAAGTCAAATCTCCAAGGTTGATGAACCTCAAATCACTTGGCACGCTCTACTTTTCACCGTTGCAAGGGCTAGAGACCAACAAAATTTTTTGGCACACTCGGTGGGACACTACTGAAATGCCAAGAACCAGGAGTTTTATGGAGGAAGATAATATCGGGTCTTAAGAGTAGGAGGAGGCACCTATAATAGTAGGGCCAGCAGGCTTTGTTCCCCACATGGTGGAGAACTTTGAAAAATATATTCAATATCAAGTGACATAAAGTGTTCAACTCTCAATAGGTCCTATTGTTGGGAAAGCAACTGAAGCAGATAGTTCAAACTTTTTTAAAAAAGTTATGGAGGATTTCCTTCAATAGCAGGAGGCACAATTCAAGTTATTGTAGATGCAGTCTAAATTTATGGAGTCTGTGGTGAAAACTTTAGAGGGAAGTAAGAAAGGATTCTCTTAAAAACTAGATCACCATCTTCAACAAACTGTTAGTATGGTTCAATAGAACTCTAAAGGTGGAAACATTGAGGCTCCCTCTAAGATTAATAAACAGACTGATGAACTCGCGGGGCAATCCTTTGGATCATTACAAGAGGCAGGTGACTCTCACCGCCCAGTCCATATTAATCTAGAGGAGGGATAGAAATACACACCTCCGCATAGAAGGGAGGAGGTATCTGTAACACCCAAGGTTACCCATAATGGCCACCCCAATGGTAGACCAACACTCCTTCATCATATTTATACTAATACTAATCCTGTTGTGCATCCTAACTTGTATGACTATGATGAAAATATGTAGGGAGGCTCGAGGGGCATGGCAATAGGAGGGACTAGAGGGATCCAACAGTTCCCCAACACTATGTTCCCAGGAACTAAACCCCATTAGATATGGAAACTGTGAGAGAGGGTGGTGCAAGAATTGTACGGTCCTTGCCTAAGGCAGATCGGTTGATCAGAATTTCATAAATCCTAAAGCAATAGATCGTGATAATCCCTATCCCAAGGGTTACAGAATTTCAAAGTTCTCTTCATTTTCTGGAGAAGAGGGACAATCTACACTAGAGCACATTGCCAAGTTCACTATACAATATGGTAAACTTGAAAATTATGATACTTTTTATAATTTTAAACTAAGATTGTTCCCTAATTCACTAACTGGTACTACTTTTACTTGGTATGCAACACTGCTAAGATATTTTATATGTTCATGACAGGAGATGAAAAGAGTTTTCCATACTTAATTCTTCAGGATAGAACTTGAGGTTTGTATTGCTGAATTGTTCAGGATGACCCAAAGACCTGGAGAAAATATTGATTCCTTTATTACTCAGTTCAAGAAAATGAGGAACCGATGTAAGATCTTTCTACCAGAGACTGAGTACGTGAAAATGGCTCAGAGAGGGCTGGATATTTAACTCAGAAAGAAATTCTAGGGAATGTAGTTTAGAGACTTTTATGAACTGTCAGTAAAAGTGGCAGAATATGAAGAGAACCAAATGAGGAAGGCAACCATGGGGTCCTATTTCTAGGAGATCTATAATTAGGAGATTGCTGTTGTAGACCTTTCTACATAGGGATCTTGTGTCTGTCCTCTTCTCATAAAGAACACACCAGAGCTATGGGAAAAGGTCATATGCTTCTAGTGCACAACCTCAATACATATTTGAAGTGTCAAAAACATATTAGATCTTTGATTCTTTAGTGAAAGAAAAATTTATCACCTTTCCTGCAAACTATAAAGCTCCAATAAATGAGGAGCTAAAAGGTAGAGATTATTGTAAGTATTACCACTCTTATAATCATTCAACTAATAATTGTTGGGCATTTAGAAATATGATGCAGGATAGAATTAATAAAGGAGTTTTGAAATTTCTTGAGAAGAAGGAAACCATATTAGTGGATGAGAATCCTTTTCCTCCAGTGGCCACTGTGAGCACAGCAATCTTTGATCTCCGTTTACTTATCAACCAGAAAAGAAGAATTCATGAGGAAATGGAAAGGAGACTAAAGCCATTGTTCAAGAATGTATGGGTCAGGAAGCCAAAAATAGGAGAGAGATCATCAAATACTGAAGGAGCTAAGAAGGTTCTAGCACCACCAAAAAAGGGGATCCAAAAAAGAGCTCCAAGATTTGTGGTTCCTCCAAAGGTACCTATAGGGAATCAATGGTACAGGGTTCAACATAAGAAGTTTCCTCAACCTCTTACAAGAATGCAAAAGAGGAGACTCAAGAGACAGAGAGCCTTAGAGAGGAGAATAAAGGAAATGGAGATCTTCCAACATAAATCCAAATTCAGGAGAAAGGCTACTAAGGATGAAGATGAAAAGATAAAAGGGAAAGAAGCTAACTTGGAAGATGCTATGGATGATTTAGAGTCTGTTGCATAATCTAAGAGTACAGGTTCTGTAAAAATAAGCAGTTTCTCTATTGGTAGTATTTCTATACTATTAGACTGTGCTACTATGTCTGTTATTTTACTGTATAATTTCAGGTGTACTGAAGTAAAAGATGATGTAATAGAGATCGAGTCTAAATCCAAGCCATATGAGGAGATCCAACATGCAGTAGATGATGACATTTTAGGAGGAGTTACTATTCAAGCTCCAAAAGGTAGAGGGCCAAAGAGAGTGATATTGGAGAAACCCTCGCTAGAAATGATGAGACACATCAAGCCTTTGTATGTTAAGGCTGATTTGAATGGGAAACCAATATCCATGATACTTGTTGATGATGGATCTGTAGTGAATGTAATACCTTTCAGGATGTTGGCTATGTTAGGGAGAATAGAGGAGGATCTCATCCTTACAAACGTCACTGTTTCAGCCTTTATTAGAGAGGTAATAAGAGTCATTGGTGTATTATCAATGGAGATCATCATATGAAGTAAGACTTCTCTTATGGCTTTCTTTATTGTAAATTCTACTATAAGTTACAATGTGTTATTGGGAAAGACTGGATATATACCAATGGGTGTGTTCCATCTTCGCTTTATCAGTTCCTTTTATTTTGGAAAGGTGATGATGTTGAAGTTATTTAGGTTGATCTAGTTCCCTTTGGCACCCATTATAATGCCATTGAAGTAAGGTTCAATAATGCAGAGTTCAAACCAATCCAGTTCTTAGGAAGAAATAAGAATGGGAAACCAAGGTCAGTATTTATGCAAGGGAACAAAGAGGTTCAAAACCAAGCTAAAGCCATGGTAAAACCCACTTCCATCGTGCCTTATAGGCCGATGGCACAGCAACCTACTATTATATTACTCGATGACTAAGTTCACCAATGAGGAGTTACCAGTAGCTGCAACCACGATATTAAATGCCTATGTGCAGCAGACATATGACAAGTTAGAGTATGAGAATGTGAAGATCAATGGAGCAGAGTTAATTTTTGAAGAGGATCCAAATGACTATGAAGATCAAGAGGAGATTCTGATGGAAGACCTTAAAAAGGATCCTACAAAATTTAAAGACACAAAACCAAAATTTACTTCCCTTAGAGGAAATTAACCTTGGTTCCCTAGAGGAACCAAGAGTGACTTACGTTAGTTCTTTGTTATAGGGAGAGCTAAAGGAACAGTTAGTTCACACATTGAAAGAGTTCAAAGACTGTTTTACTATAAAAAGATGCTTGGCTTAAAAAGAACTCTGGTGGAGCATCGGTTACCAATTAAGCCAGAGTTTAAGCCTCATCATCAACCCCCTAGAAGAATATTAAAATATATGGAACTTAAGGTGAAGGAGGAGATTAAGAAGCTAGTTAAGGCCAAATTTATAAGGCCTACAAGGTACTCTTAGTGGCTGGCTAATATTATTCTTGTTGTAAAAAAGAATGGAAACTGCATGTGTGTATTGATTTTAGGGATCTTAATACTGCCACTTTAAAGGACACGTATATGATGCCTATAGCATATATATTGATAGATGATGCTGCAGGAAATGAGCTGCTCTCTTTTGTTAATGGGTTCTCTGGATATAACCAGATCCTTATAGCAGAAGAGGATATATATAAAATAGCATTCAGATGTCCTAATTCTATTGGAGTTTTTGAATGGTTGGTGATGCCCTTCGGCTTGAGGAATGCGGGAGCTATTTACCAACATGCCATGAATGTTATTTTTCATAACATGATTGGACGTCATGTGGAGGTTTACATTGATGAAATAGTGATTAAATAAAAAAAGGTAGCAGATTATGTAGAGTACATAAAAGAGACCTTTAAGAGAATGAGAGCTCACTGCTTAAAACTTAATCCTCTTAAGTGTGCTTTTGGTTTACATGCAAGGAATTTTTTGGGCTTCTTAACTCATAGAAGGGGTGTAAAGATTGACAAAAATAAGGCTAAAGCAATAATGGAGGCCAAGCCACCAAGTAACAAGAAAGAGCTCTAGAGATTTCTTAGACAGGTAAATTACTTGAGGCGCTTCATTTAAAATTTAGCAGGAAAGATAAAGGAGTTCTCTGAGCTTCTAAGATTGAAGGATAAGGAGGAGTTCCAGTGGCAAGGGCACCACCAAAAGGCCTTTGACAAAATCAAAGAATACCTATCAAAACCTCCTGTGATGATGCATTTGAGAAAAAGGTACCCTCTTAAACTATATGTTTCGGCCGCTCCTAAATCCATAGGGTATCTGTTATCTCAAAAAAACTCTATGGGATATAAGTAGGCCATTTACTATTTAAATAGAATGATGAAACCTATAGAGATTAAGTACTCTCCTATTGAAAAATTATGTTTGGCTTTGTATTTTTCTTGTTCTAAACTAAGGCATTATATGATTGGGGAAAGGGTTTATATAGTTTTATAGATAAATTTGAAAAAGTTTATGTTGAATAGATTTATTATCACATGAAGGATTGAGAAATGGTCTTTATCTCTTACAAAATTTACATTGATTTATTTTCCTCAGAAATCTGTGAAAGTACATACATTGGCAGATCACCTATCTTTGGAGATCCAGAAGGAAATTGATGTAGATCTTCAAATCTATGGTGTAGGGGTCCAGCCATGGATATTGAAGTTTGATGGTTTTAGTACAGAGAAATCAACTGGGGCAGGTGTTGTGATCATTTCTTCTACTGGGGTAAAAACTACTTTATCATTTAATTTAGATTTTGAATGTACTAACAATCAAGCATAGTATGAAGCTCTAGTGATTGGTTTGGAGATCCTCCAAGAATTGAAGGTAGAAAACGTGTTAATCATGGAAGACTCTTAATTGGTGTTAAAATAATTATCTGGAGAATTCAAGTGCACTAGTGTTTCTTTGGCACCTTATTACACTGCGGCAGTTCAATTGATTTGATAATTTAAAGAAGTTTCTTTCTTTCATATACCTAAAGAGGTGAATTGGGAAGCAGATGAACTAGCACAAATTGCTTCTGGATTGAAGTTATCTGAAGAGCTCACACATAAACTGATCCTGATTCAAAAAAGACAACACCCTTCTATTATAAAGAGAGGGATTCTTACTAATATTTTTTCTGTAGATGTGAATGTTATAGGTGATTAGAGAACTGAGTTAGAGAGATACCTGAGTTGTCCAGGAAAGAAAGCTCCTTATGCTTTGAAGATAAAAGCTCTTAATTACATATTGTTAGAAGGGGAGCTCTACAGGAAGGGTTTTGATGGACTGCTACTAAGGTGTGTAGGTTTTCCAGAAGAAATGAAGATTATAAAGTAAGTATATGAAGGTGTTTGTGGTGCCCACCAATCAGGAGTAAAAATAAGGTAGTTGATCAGGAGACATAACTATTATTGGCCATCAATCCTCAGAGACTGTATGAAATACTCCAAAGGGTGTCAACAATGTCAAAATTATGGGAATATTCAAATAGTTCCAGTAGATGATCTATATTATGTTGTTAAACCATGGCCCTTCCGTGGTTGGGCAATGGATATGATAGGTAAAATTTATCCTTCCTCTTTTAAAGGGCACTGTTTTATTCTTGTTGCTACTGATTATTTTTCTAAGTGGGCGGAGGCAGTTCCTTTGAAAAAAGCAGAGCAAAAAAATATAATTCAGTTCATTAAAAAGCATCTGATTCATAGATTTAGCATTCCCCAGTCTATCACAACAGATCATGGGACCATGTTCACAGGAGATGAGATGCAAGAGTTTGTAGCTAACTATGGAATCAAATTGGTTCATTCCTCACCATACTACCCTCAAGTGATTGGTTAGGCTGAGGCATCTAATAAAGTGTTAATTACGATCTTAGAGAAGATGATGGAGGAGAACCCTAGAGATTGGCACAAATTGCTCTCAAAAACCCTTTGGGCTTATAGAACTTCGAAAAGGAGAGCTGCTGGAGTGAGCCCTTACTCTTTAGTAAATGAGCATGATGTAGTTTTTCTAATGGACGTGGTGGTTCCCTTACTCAGAGTTGCAAAATAGAGTGGACTAATACCTAAAGAGTACAATGAAGTAATGATTATTGAGTTAGAGAGTGTAGATGGGGAGAGAATGCAAGCCATCAATAATCTAATTATCCAAAAAAAGAAGATCTCCAGGATCTATAACAAAAAAGTAGAAAAGAAGAGTTTTGAAGAAGGAGATTTAGTATGGAAAGTGATCCTGTCTGTTGGTACAAAGGACAAAGAGTATGGAAAATGGTCTCCAAACTGGAAGGGACCTTTTAAGGTTCATAGAGTTTTAAAAGGTAATGCTTATTAGTTATCAAGTCTAGATGGAGAACTACACAAAAGCAGCATCAACAGACATTATCTGAAGATGTATTTTCCCACCATATGGGAAACATTAGAAAAATGAAGTTTTTGATGTAAGGCCGTCTTAACCGCCATATAGGGAAAACTATTTGGGCTCAAATGATGTAAAGCCAAACTATGACTATTCAAAGTGTTCTTCCTGTAGATAGGCCTTAAGGCCTATTCCATGTATATATCTTTCCAGTTTTAACTAAATAAGCTAGGCTAGTTGGCCACTTTATTAATTATATTATTTGTTGTTGCATCAACCAATGTTGTCTAAGGAAGTCTAGAGGATCTCCAATCAATAATTTGAACCTGGAAGTAAGAGATCATCAAAGAAAATTAAAGAGACTCTAAGCAGATTTCAAAAGGTCCTATATGTAAAGGGAATTATGTTCAGCGTTGTCTATACCTATAAAAGATAATTGGGGTTCTATTTAATTCTCTATATAACAAGGATTCTTTCTAAATCTCTCTATATGCAAGGATCTCTGTAAAGATTTTATCAAGGAGCAAACCATTTTATACATATAAATAGGCTTTTCAAGCCATTTATATGCCGGAGGGCATTTATTTGGACCTAAAATTAAAATTTGAAGAGCCCATAAAATTATAGGCTCAAGACATACCTGTGAAAATTTGAATGCTGAAAAGTGAGGATAAGATAGAATTCACACGTTGAGGAAGTTAAAGTTAAAGGATAATGTGGAAACGTGTGTTGGTGGGGAAGAGAGTAGTTACTAACTCAACAAATAAAAAGATCTCTTCTCCGTATAAAATGGGACCACAACCAATTCTATAAAGAACAACCGAATATCTGACAGATAACTCAAAATACAGAACTTCAATAATAAAACTTTGATTTAGCAATCTTTTTATTTTTAAAGATTTTGTTTATGTTTTTATGCGAGAAAGCACTGTTGATTAAGTAATTTCTTATTTATTTTAATGGAGTTCCCTAGTTCTTCAAAGATTCCCCAGTTCCCCTTTATTGTTTGTTTAAGCCTTTAACTTTTATTTTCTGTGTCGGCATTATCAACATTAAGCTTAGCTACTCATCACTTTGCAGCTAGTTTATGAACCCCAATAAGTTTAGGTCCCTTAGCTTATTAAGGACTTTAGTAGTATAGCTGTACCTTTGAATGAAATTGTCAAGAAAAATATTGGGTTTAATTGGGGTGATGCACAAGAACATGCTTTTAATTTGCTTAAAGATAAGTTGTGTGATGCTCCTTTGTTGGTTTTACCTAACTTTGACAAAACCTTTGAGATTGAGTGTGATGCTAGTGGCATTGGGATTGGG
>CATIWO010623658.1:0-25208 GCA_949673435.1 Macaranga tanarius
ATAATAATAATAATAATAATAATAATAATAATAATAATATTATTATTATTATTATTATTATTATTATTATTATTATTATTATTATTATTATTATTATTATTATTATTATTATTAAATCTAGATATTATGGGTAATTATCACCCTAATATCCACTAGCCTCTTTAGTGAAATGGTTATATTGCACAATACCCCAAAACTTTCAATGATGACAATTCACTCCAAACTTATCTTGTAATTTAGTCACTCTCTACAACTTATACTCATTCACAAACTTAATTGTAGTCCACTATCTATTATGTAAAATATACAATACATGAGGACAAAACAGGTATTCTAAAAGGTGGGTGTTACACTAAATAAATAAAAAAATTTTATCTTTATTTTATTGTTTTTATTCTATCAAGTGAAAAATTGAAGTTTCATGTATAGCTCAAGCTTTTATGTCCCTATTTTTCTTTTGTACCTCATTTATACTGTAGAACTAAAAAATTTGAAGGTATTGTTCATGAAATCTCAGTTATGCTAAGCGCCCTCGTAATTAAATTGCTGATTGGATTGCAAGTAAGTGATGGATTTTTTTTTTTATTATTAGTATTTAAAATTTATTCAACTTTTATCAAAATAAATTATAATAAATGAATAATTTATTTTTTAAAAAAAATTATTGGATTCTGAGTAAGTTGTTTAATATGAACATTATGACATTTTTAACAATTAATTTAATTTGCCTATTTATATTCCGGTTTAAAGAGATATGTGGCTTAATTATCAGATAATAATAATGATTAATTTAGGCTCCGTTTGTTTACGGAAAAATATTTTGTTTGAAAATATTTTCTCTTATTTTTAATGTTTGGGTTACTAAAAAAAATAAGTTAAAGGAAAATAACTTAAAAATATGGAAAAATAACTTTCCATTCTAAGAACGGGAAGTTATTTTTCAAGACTTAAATACCTATTAAATACAGAAAGAGAAAAAAAATTAAATATAATTTACATATTTATATTCCGGCTTAAAGAGATATGCGTGGCTTAATTATTAGATAATACTAATTACCAAAAGATGGATCACTGTAGCTCTCATTACCAAAATGAGGAACTGACATCATTATTACTTCATTAAGACTAGGGGTGTAACCGAGTCAAGCTGACTCGCGAGCTACTCGGGATCGACTCGAAAAAAATTTGAAATCGACTCGATAATAATCGAGTCGAGCTCGAGCTCGAGCTACTCGAGTAGGTTGTCGAGTCGAGCTTGAGCTCGAGCTACTCGAGTAGGTTGTCGAGTCGAGCTCGAGCTCCTTAATGTTTGACTCGATAGACTCGCGAGCTTGATCGAGCTTAACCGAGTTTGTGTATATTTACCATTTTATCCTTGTATTTTAATATAATTACAATAATATCTTATCGAACCGAGTCGAGTCGAGTTCGAACTCAAGTCGAGCTTAAATATCTTAATATATATTTAAAAATTTTATATAATTAATCGAGTCGAGCTCGAGTATAAGAATCATTTAATCGAGTCGAGCTCGAGCTTCAAAAAAACAAACTCGATCGAGTTCGAGTCGAGCTCGAGCTTCGAGTTTAAGAATCGAGTTCGACTCGAGCTTAGCAGTGTGTCGACTCGACTCGGCTCGATTACACCCCTATTTATAATAGCTTGTGACAATTGTAGTATTAGTGCTGATATCTACTAACATTGTTGTCGGCTCATATGTACCTACCAAAAAAAACAATATTTTCATATTAAATTCTAAAACTTCTCCTTTATTTAGTAAATGATTCCCATTTCAATTTGCTTTTCATACATAATAAAAGTTTACTATTTTTTTATTCCATTTATTTTTCATTCCACTTTTATTTATGCAAGAAAATTTACACCAACAGTTTTTGTTTATAACTCATAATAGAATAATAAAATACTAATTTAAAAAAAATAAAAAAATAAAATTTAAATGATAGAAATATCAATAATGTGGAAAGAGAAAAATCAAGAAGAAATAATTTTGAATGGTAGAATTTTTGACATTTAGTCTAATTTTTAATTTATTATGATGATAATGAAAGTAAGCTTTGACTTGTCATGTTTTCACTTTTAATTATCATGAAAAATATGTGATAATAAAATTATATTGCTTTTTAATTTTTTATCCAAGTGAATAAAAGATTACTAAACAAATAGTATCCATATTTTCATGAAACGTTATAAATTTATAAGGAACGGAAAAAAAAAAATACTAAATCAAAGAAAAAAATATAGGTTTGATGTAAAAATATTTTAAAATATTATGAGATATTAAATTAATATAAATTGATAGTTGAAATATTTGCTATGTGTGTGTGTGAGGTTTTTTAAATATACATAAAACTTAACAATCAATTTAAAGAGAAAATTTCATGAATGTTTAACTGGTCATAAAATTTCTTAACAATATTTATTTCGTATTTTTTTCATAATTTTTTGAAAGTAATTATAAAGTTGGTCAATTTGTCAAGGCATTTACAGTTCTTCACAGTATGTTTGGTGGGCATTAGATTTGATACCTGGGGACTGTTCTGCCACTTCAGTAATTATGTTATGTGAGCATTGTGTCATTGTTACCGTTATATGATGTGTTTCAATTTAAAAGTGGAAAAATAATAATAATTATATTCATTTTTTGTTTTTGGATAGTTTACGTTCATAACAAAATTCATGAAAATTGGTTTAATAGAATTTCTTTAAAATAAAACCACATGTATATTGAAGGATAAATGTAATAAATGATATCATTTAGACACCAAAAGAAGTAATAATGTTGTTAATGTTAATTAAAAAAGAAGCCAAAAATAATCCTGGAAGAAGTTGTCCAATGAGTCACATCTTACTGTTGGTTGGATTGTTGGAACAAATTTTCTAAAATAAAACCAAAGACTTTGATTAGTTAACATGCAAAGCAAGAGTAAGTTTCAATCAAAACAAAATTCAAGAAAGTGGGAAACAAACAATTGACAAAAAAAAAATGTCTAATAAATTATAGTTTACTTAATCCATTTCATTATCCCATTTAGGCTTCAAGTTTACGGAAAATATTTTTCTGAAAAATATATATATTTTTATTTTTTTAGTGTTTGAGTTATAAAAAAAAAAGTTAAAGAAAAATAAGTTATTAGTCAAAAAAATAACTTAAAAATATGAGAAAAAAATTTCTTATTTTAAGAATCTCAAGTTATTTTCTAAAACTTAAATACATATTAAATAAAGGGAAAAAATCAAATATAATGTTACTATTTCTATATAATATTATATTATTTAGGAAAAAATTTTATTGCAAACCAAATATCATAAATATTTTTCAACTGTTTTTCTAGTGTTGCAGCCAATATCAAAAAATATTGTATTTTCTTGAAAAATATCTTCTTTAAAAAATAGTTTTTAGAGGTGAAATATTTTTCTTGAAACAAACGGAGTCTTAGTAAAGATTTAATTCAAGAAATGTGAATTCTAACATTTCTAAAGATTTTTTTTTTTTAAACTTGATCAGGAAATAATGCTAAAATTTCATTATATAAAAAATATACTAACAAAATCAACATTTGTGGTTCAAGTGATAAAGAGTTTGAATTCATTTAAGTAAGATTTCGAGTTTGAATCTTTCCTTTGGGAAAAATAAGTGCTAAAAGTTTTTTTTTGCTCTTTTATTGATCCACCCAACTTAATTCCAGAATAGTCAAAGTCACTGAATATCGAAGACATCAAATATATATATATATATATATATATATAAAACTAACAAACTAAATTTAGCATATAAAAAGTTAAATTAAGATATTAACCTAATTGGCAGTTCAATTTTAAGAGAAAAATACTATATCTTAATATTTTTAAATTTTATAAAATTTATTAAACCATTATTTATAAATATAGCTAAATTTTTATTTATATTCAAAATGTTACATTAAACAGATGAATGAATGATATATATTTTAGATGTTTTACATTTTAATTATTAAAATATAACACGAGTGTATATATACCCAGTAAATTTATTTATTGGGTGAAATGCAGTGAAAATAAAAAAAGAAAATTTAATTGTTTTAGTTAAAATTTTTACAAGGTCACGTAGGCAATGCAAGAAAAATGAAAGATGTCTACACAATCTATTGACTAAATGGGAACAAAGATCTCTTTTGATTTTCCTTAGCAATCAAACAAAATCCAAATAAAGAAAAAAAGAAAGAAAGAAAGAAAG
The DNA here is from genome assembly GCA_949673435.1 of Macaranga tanarius. Classification (NCBI taxonomy): domain Eukaryota; kingdom Viridiplantae; phylum Streptophyta; class Magnoliopsida; order Malpighiales; family Euphorbiaceae; genus Macaranga; species Macaranga tanarius. The sequence goes on from CATIWO010623658.1 coordinate 4,233, forward strand.
AAAGGGTAGTGGTTGTACCAACATGCAAGAGAGAATCTAAGGATAGATCATAGCAGCCAGCCAAATAAATTTACAATACAATACATTGCATTGCTGCCCTTTCTTTATTTCTTGCCCTTAAATTATTTTCCTGCAACAAAAATATACAGTGTGTGTGTGTTGTGTACTATTCTTTAGAAATCTACAGTTGCTCGCTTAATATATATATATAAAACCCACCGAATAATCCCCACTTTTACACAGTACTACTCTCTCATTTCTTTTATATTATTCTCTCTTTCCACTGATCAGTAGTTCAGTACTGTAAAGAACATATCAAGAACTGGGTGCTGCAGCTACCTCCAATATTAACTATAATCTTTTTGACCAAATAATGGAGATGATATCACCTGATCATCAAGATGCTCAACAACAAGAACAAGAACAGCAGCAGCAGCACTTTCATGTATTGGCAGTGGATGATAGTGTTCTTGACCGGAAGTTATTAGAGAGACTCCTTAGAGTTTCTTCTTATCAGGGTATATATATCTATATATATATATTGATTAATATTTACTTCTTGTTCTTCATATAGTATGTACATATAGTTTGAGTTCTTGTTGCTGTTTCTGTAAAAATGTGTACAATCTTTTTATATGGATACGTTCTTGATGTTATTGTTTCCATTTATTGTTGCAGTAACTTGTGTGGACTCTGGAGATAAAGCTTTAGAATATCTGGGGTTGCTTAATAACATCGACAACAACAATGCAGCTACAGCTTCTTCATCTCCTTCTTCCTTCTCCTCCCAACCAACCCAACAACAAGAGCAACAACAACAGCAGCCAGAGGTATAAATTATTGCTATGCTTTCGATAATATAATCCAATTAACAGCATCTTTTTTCTCCTACCTTTCTTCCTCATTTCTACCATTCTTGATCATAATATACCAGGCATGTACTCAACATGAACATAGAGGTGGTCAAGGAAGCAATTATTATAATTCAACCTCAGATAAAATTCAGGCACCATTTCCCAATGCAAAGATATATTCATGTTCACTTGATCCAAATATTAATGACTCCAATCAAAACTCACTAATTAACATTATGTTTTAGAGAATATAATATAAAGTACTGGTTCTTGATGTGAAAATTTTTCAAGTGTTAATTTCTTCACCTTGTTAGTTAGAATATGCCAAAGAAATATTAAGGAATATATATAAGTGATAATATATACATTTTGCAAATGAAAAATATGTGAGCTGATGATAAGGTAGTGGTCATCATGAGTTTGTTAACAATAAGGAACACTATTTCTGTTATAAATCCATCAGTGAAATTGAAGAGCTTTTGTACCGTGAATCCTCCATTTAAAAAGAAAAAAAAAATTGAATAGAATAGAATGTTACAAGAATTTATATAGAAATCTAAATATTAATTAAAAGATTCTTTACCACGGAGCACATTTATATGGTAATCATGATGTTACCCTTTGATCCTGCGCATTTTATTTGTCTAGCAAAATAACAACACAATCTGAATTCAAGATTCTCCATGGACCACACGCATGCACGCCCAAAAGCACGTTCAGCTCAAAAATGTTATTGCTTTTGGTGATGGTGATGATAAACTTAGCCCAAATCTAAAGAAGAGATGTGCCATTGATCACAACTGGTACATCATTTATGTGGACCATATATTTAATGTCTTGAATACATATGTCACTATATATATGTTAAGCACATGATGCAGGGCTCCAGCATTTTCTGGTTCAAATTATTTTGGACCAAAATACATTAACCTTTTTTGGGTTTTGGGTGTAATCAGATAAATTCCAAAATTTTCTTGCTTCCTCATCTTTTCTCTACTTTATATTGTCCTTTTAAAGTTATCTATATATCCACAGTTCCCTTGATGAAGAAGCTGAGGGTACCTTTGAATTTCACCTGTATATTCTTGTTTTCTACAGTAATTAATTAATTAATGTTTTTTTGTTTTATTTTTGGCCCCCTAATCTTTCCCAATTTGTTGCTTGTTTGTGATGCATTGTTTTGCCCTATCCAACACGCAGTTTGAAAGGGAAAAAACAATTCACACTCATTATTATTGTTCTTGTTATTACTCTCTATTGGGTCCTATTATCAAATCTTACATGACAATTTATATGTGTGATTGTATGGAATTCTCAGGGAATGAAAGTCAATTTGATCATGACAGACTATTGTATGCCTGGAATGAGCGGTTATGATTTGCTCAAAAGAGTCAAGGTAAAATCACCTTCACCAACTTAATTTATCCTTTTAATTTCTGTTACTTTTAATTACTTGGTAATGCTAGATTAAAAATGCTGTAATTTTCGACTTAATCACTTATAAAGGACAATTTTACTATACAAAGGTTAGAAGACAAATTTTTACCATTTAACTATTTAGTAGGATGTATGAAATTTTTTTATGGTAGTTATAATTTTAAGTTAAAAGGGTATAGTTAAATACTATTACAAAGAGGGAATATTTGAAGCAAACATAGTTGTAGATTGATCCCGATTTTAAATAACTGACAACAAGTGTACCTTACATTACATTTATAATAGAGGGAAAATGTGTAAGGAGAACAAATTTGTCAGAAGAGCAATGCAAGAAATGTGAGGCAATTTTTTTTTTAAAAAAAAAAAAAGAACTTTGGACCTTAAGCAGGTGACTAAGAGAAATTAGGAGGGAGTGGGGGATTGAACTCTTAACCTCTACCAATATTTTGGTCCTATGACGGAATGGTAAACCATTCGTCCTAAGCAGATCAGGCGTGAGGCAACCTAGCTATAGTATAAAAGGGGAGGACATTTAATTTTCTTCTGCCCTCTTCCTTTTGTGCAAGAATCATTTCAATCAACTTTGGTAGCTAGCTAGCTCAACAAATCAAGAGCATGTGATAGATTTTTCCATTAAAGATCTTGACTTTAATTTTATTTTCATCTTTGAGCATTGATGGGGTTAATTTGAATATACATGTATAAAATATAGTCAAAAAGATTAATCAAATGAAAAGATATGTACCTGAATTTAATACTGATTTTTTTTTAAAAAAAATTATTTTATATTTGCTTTTCAGGGGTCTTCTTGGAAAGATGTTCCAGTGGTGGTTATGTCATCAGAAAATATACCTTCTAGAATTAGCATGTAAGTTTCTTAGTCTTTCCCTTCCTTTTTTTTCTTTATCTATATATATATATATATATATATATATAGTCCTCTTTATGAGTGATGATGTGGAAGATTGAATCTAAGACCTTATCTAGAGTTTCAGCCTAGACCATTCAATCAGGGCCTCATTGGCGGTCCTTCGATTCTTTCTTGAGCAAACTAAAAATACAATAGATTTCTCAACAGTTACATTTTATATTCTTGAAATTTATGCATGTATAGCACTATCAGAGAAGGCTTTCATATATAGACTAATATATATATATATATATATATAGGTGCTTGGAAGGAGGAGCTGAGGAATTCTTGTTGAAGCCTCTTCAGTTATCAGACATGGAGAAGCTTCAGCCTCACCTTCTAAAATCTCTTGAACATTCTTGTAAAGAAATTGGAAGCAATATCGACAACAACAACAGCAATAAGAGCAGCAATATCAGTATTAGCAAGAGAAAGGCAATGTCTCCAGAGCCTCCTGAGAGAAGACCAAAAATGAAAGGATTGGCTGTTGTATAGCTTTTTGTTTTCTTAAGCTAGATAAGCTAGATGTATTAGAGGCATGTTTTTTTTTTTTTTTTTTAATGTATTTTCTAATTATTAATACAAGGCTTATTATGGTTTTGAGTCTTACCTTAATTTTGAGACTTCATTTCAAAGGATATAAAAAGACTAATTAACTTCATGAAACAAATTATGGGAATTGTACAGGTTATTAGACATGCAATTATGGCTAAAGTGACTCTAATCTAACAAATAAATGTTAACATGCAAGTCACAATCTCAGTTTTTTTGAATAACCCTTCTTTTTCACAGTGAAAATTGAAATTATATACAACCTTATTCTGATTTAATCCAGTTTGAAACGAACTTAAAGGTAAAAAAGTTCATTTTTTTAATATCTGAATCAATAATTTTGATCTAATAATGGATTTAATTTAAATTTAAAATAATACATATATAAGAGTTAATTAATGATATCACTAAAACACTACATACTTTTTTTTATGAGAAAAGTACAATAAGATACTAAGTGGTTAGATACTTTTTCGCTTAAAAAATTATAGTATTTTTTGATACATTTAAGGGGTATGGTTTGATTTTACTTGTATTTTAGTACTCTACTCAGTAGTATAATTAAAAATATATGATGTAATATAAAAATAATATAAATTTTTAATAGTAAAATTATTTACTAAGTAGTATAGTATTCAACTAATTAAAATAAATTCACAAGAAATAAAAATAAAATATATTTTTAATTTTATTAAGAATAAAAAGAAATAATTTTTAAAATAAACTTGTAATATTTTTAAAAATATCTAAATAATTATACTGGTAGTAAATCATATTTAAAACATTTTATTGTTGAATATTATAAAATACTCATGATGTTGGTTGACAAGATAAAAAAAAAGTGTTAGAAAATAAAACTCTAAATGTCAAAAAAAAAAAAAAAAAAAAAAAAACCGTTGGTAAATACTTTCAAAGCAGATTCATGCCAAATACTCTCAAAGCAAATACCTTTGGTAACATCTTCAGCAGCACGTCACTTTCATTGATTCCTTTTTATTACTACTGATAAACGGCAAACAAACCGTTGGCACAGCTTGTGAGTTGTGATCCTCTTTTTCTTTTACCCTTTACTTGTCTTTGCCTTTAATCTAGATCCAAACAAAAAAAATAATAATAATAATAATACATCTAAATCCTAATTGGAAGTCAAGCCCCATATCCCTCCTTGGAAAAAGAGGGACTAAAAGATCATAAAAAAGGGTAATCAGTATATAAATACATATTACCAATTATGATATTGCTAAAGTAATCTTGGCTTTTATCGTATTGTTTCAACTTTAATTATAACAGCTCTGCTTTCTCCCCTATTCAAGCATTGGAAAGTATCATTTATCCTCCAACGAGCCCCCAGCCCCATTCAAGCAAATAGCATCAACAACACTATACTAAGGCTGTTGGAGGATACTGAAGCAGGACATTTCATGGCGACCAAACATTAATGTTGTTTCCAGGACCCTAATTGCAGGTATCGAATTAAGAAATAAGAACCATGTCAAAAAAAAAAAGAACCATATATAAGTAAAAACATGTGATAACTTATGGCGAAAACTCATTTAACTTACATAACTACCGTTATTTCTTTTCCTAAAAGATAGAAGGTCGAAGTAAACTAACAACCTGATTATTCTGACATAACCTCAGTACACTAGCCCAAAATTGATACAAGATTTAGAGCTCATCCTTTCCCTTTGATGATTCTGATTCTTGCTGGGCGGCTGCGGCTGCTGCTTTATCCCGGTTCTTTTCGATGAAATTAATGATGTCATCTTTAGTCCTACCCCCTTCGTATTGCTCCACCTTTCCACTTGCTGACCTGAAGTAGACAGTGGGGTATCCCTTTACGTCGAAGGTATCACCTGGGATATCATTTGCAGTTGCGTCCTAAAAAGAGTGGCAAAAACAAAGACACTGTCAATAATGAATCTTCAGACAAACAAAGATATGGAGAAAAATAGAACTGGATAATTATTTTCATCGAGTAAACATGCATATATAAAACCAAAGCATGAGGACTTCAGTAGGGTATAGGTCAAAAGAAAACACAAATATCATTGTTTGAAAATTAGTACATACATGGAATTAAAGCATAAATGTCTTTGAAAATGGATGTTAGCAAGATGATATTTTTACCATCTTTACAAAAAAAACTAATTTAACGTCTGCAATTGTCACACCAAAACAAGCTTCTAAATGAAGCAAATAAAATCACGAATAAAGTAGTAACATACATCACTGCTTCAGCCAAGCAGAAAGGGACTTACAAGCTTTGCAATGACAACATCAGGGTCGTTTTCGTATGAGACAGCAACTTCATCCAAGATTGGGGCCAATTGTTTGCAGTGTCCACACCAAGGAGCATAAAATTCTAAAAGAACTGCAAGAAAAAAACATGTATTAGATGCAAGTCCGGAAGACAGAAATATATTTAGAAAGCGAAGGAAACATCCAATTCTGACACTTTTTGGAAATTGCCTTGAGAATGATTGAAAAGGGTAAGTGGCTGCACGAAGAAAAAGAAGAAAGGGGAGAAATATGACAGCGAAGAAAGCAGTTAAAGACACCAGTGATTGAATAGCTGAAAATCCATAGCAGCTGACTTTTTTTTTTTTTTTGCAGATGTTAATTAAATCTATCCGAATCCGTGAACCTCTTTCATAAAATTTCACAACAAATAACAACTTGCTGCAAGCATCTAATTTTAAATTTTCAAAAACCTTGCAATGTTGAAGGTCATTAAAACCATTGGGAATGAACACGGACATCATATTTTCTTTTTAACAATATACTAAGCAAAATGAATATATGTTTGACATGCACAATTGGTCATACAAACCATTTTTTCCAGAGTTGAAAACCACGTCCTGAAGGGTATCAGCAACCACAAGTTTCACTGGCTCATTGTTTGTTTCAGGGATAGGTTCGGATTTCCTATATGCTTTCACCTTTCCATCCTGCATACATTTCAGTAAAGAATTAGTTAATCAAACAAAGAAGAAGTACCTGTTTGTCTTCCCACACTATAACTTTTAAAATTAAGTTGAGTACCTCTCCAACACAGAAGTACAAAAAAATCCATTACCTTGTAGTCCTTCACCCATGGAGCAATGTGATCAGCCTCCAAGTTTGCCTTGAGGTACTTTTCTCCATCATTAGTTTGAATGACGATAAGAGGCACTTGGTCCTCTTTGAGTCCAAAATACTGTTCATCCAAACCAATATTTTGTTCATTAAAAATGATACCCAATAACAGACACCAAAGATACGCCAGCAAATGAAGACCTACTAACCTGGAAGGCACCTTGACTAGCCTCTACATCTCCCAACAAGAAGATTAGGCCTTCTCCTTTGTATTGCTTGGCAACATCTTGATATTTAGTTTTGAAAGAATCAGCAGTTTCACTAGTGAAGTTCATAAACAGCATTGCCTGCAAATTTAAAATATTATTTAGATGGCTCAATAAGAGTGAATGCTAGATAATGTCGACCAGGAACTTCTGATGACGTAGCAAATGAAGAAAGCAATAGGAATTATTGGACTGCTCACATAAAAAAACAAGCACATAAACAAGAAGTGACATGAGTTTAGGCAACTATAGATTAAGCAAACCATAAATTGCCTTTATACCTTTGCATCAGGGCTATTGAAAAATTTGATGACAAAAGGATGATTGCTGGGGTCACTGTTAAAGAAAGTCACAACAGGCCTGCTTGATTCTTCAACAAACTTCTCTATAGCATCCACATCAAAATCCTGCAAGTATACATCATTGTTTAAATGAACTTGTTCAACAACAAAAAATTTAAAATTGTAATACATGCCCATGCAACTTGATCATGTTAAAAACTTGACAGTACCTTAAAATCGACAAACAATTCATCAAATGGCTTAAACAACCTAATAAGGGGACCAGTTACAGATGATTCCCCACGTGGAAGATGCTTAGCATCCAAAGTGTGACCAAAGTCATAGTCAGAGCGCAATTTTTCTGCTGCTGCAATGTAGTTCTCATACTGCTCCCCAGAAAACTTAGGGAACACCCCAACCTACAAAACCATGGAAATGTGAGGTTAACAAATTACAATAAAATTACCGGTAAAACAGTCAAAGCTATGAAAGCTGCTCTTACAATAAATATCTTCTTGTCACCAATTAAACTACTAGCATCTTCAGTTGATTTTATTTCAGCAGAAGAAGGACCACTTTGTTTCTTCAAATACTCAACAATACCATCAGCTTCTCGAGGACCTTTATACTCCTGAACTGACTTCCCTCCATTTCTCAAAATTTTAAGGGTCGGGAATCCCTTAATATCATATTGGGATGCAATGTCTTTGTTAACCTCCTCATTTGCATCAACTTTAGCCAGCACAACTGGAGGGACATGGCTCTTCAACATTGATGCAGCTTTCTCATACTACACACAGAATCACAATTGCAATCATCAGCAAACAATGTACAATAATCCCAGGCTTAACTATAATTATATGCAAGACAAAGATAAAGTCACTACCTCAGGAGCAAGCTTCTTGCAGTACCCACACCTGCAATATCAGAATTCCATCCTTAGGAATATAAAAATGATGATAAATCTAAAGTAATGGCACAAACGAAAAGTAACAGTTATTGAAAAAGGACATTGGGTTATACACCTAATAATTCAAATGGTTATATAAGCTCTCACACAACTACAAATTCATACTGACAATTTCCTAATTTTCTTGACATTTCAAGTAACTGACAATAGAAGCACAGAATTAAATATTTTTTTTTTCCTCAAAACCACGCCACCTGTTAAACCACTAAATATATTCTTTTCACAAGAGCATAAAACATAGAAATTTTTTTTTTAAAAAAAAAAAACAGTGCATATTGGGTATGATGATAAAACAGTAACATCAAAAACCTTTCAGACAAAACTATAAAAAAGAATATTCACAAAAAAGCAACAACACCCTGTTAAAGTTTCAGCCTTTTTCATTAGCATCAAACAGATTCTCTGTTTTTCAATTAAATTCCGCATGCAAAAACCCTAAACAATTAAAAAAAATTCAATTCAAAATTAAAAACCAGATCAAGAAGCATCACAATAACAAAATTAACAACACAGAGATCTCATACACAAGGGATCAGATTTCAATTTTCAATCAACAAAAAAATAAATAAATAAATAAAATCAATACCAAGGAGCATAAAATTCAACGACGATGAAATCATGCTTGCTAATGGCATCAGTAAAATTAGAAGAATCCAACGTCAAAACGAACGACTCTTCTTCCTCTCCACTCTCACCACCTGAGATCTTTACAGCTATTAGCGATAACACAAACATACACCACCAAATCGACCCCTTAAACGACGTCATTTTTTGCCAAATACACAGCTCTAAATTTTTTTTTTTTTTTTTCCCTTATGAAACTCTCTTCCGAGGGGTTTTTATGGAGATGCGCTAGCAGCGAGTGATTGAGTGGTAGTACAATTGAAACGAGACAAACATGTGTCTCGCACGTGACTCCGTTGTGGAATTTTGTTACAGTTGTCGTTACTTTAACGCGCTCGAGTATGTTATTTATGCTTACTCGCTCACTGTGTGGGAGCAAATCCACGTGGATTTTTTTTATTGGGTGAAGCTTGTCATATGCATGTTACTTTTGGTCTTCTACGGTATGTGTAATCTTCTGGAGTTTTGTGGTGGTGAAGTCGTGCGCATGTTGCGTTACATCTGGTGTTGTGAGTTGGCGAATTTTATTTCAAGAGTAAGCGAGATGAACGGTTATGATTGGCGATAGTTGGAGAATCATGGAATTGGTACAAATCTCAAGGACAGTATTTTTTATTTTTTTTGAACTTTAAAGACTTTGCTGCACGCTCATCAAAGACAGGATTTGGAATATTGTGATCACAATTTTTTTAATTAATTAATGGACTGTTATGTTATATTTTGTTGACTATATTATTAAATTCAATTCATGTCATGTGATCAATATTCATATTTAATTCTACAATTGGATAATTTTCCTAAAATAATTATATATTTTGCATTTTAAGTAGATATAATTTATTGTTTTAAACAGAAAAGAAGTGCACATAGCATCATTTTGAGAGGCCTCTTCAAAAATCAGTTTGCAACCTGAGCCCAGCATGAGCAGTATTTGAGAAAACTCCAAGTGATGTCTCAGAAAAATCTGTATTGCAATGGAGATCCGTGTCCATGGGCTTGACACACATTGAACCAAAAAATTTATTTTTATAAATATATCGCTCGAGTCTTATGTGTGAAAAAATAAATACCGATAAAATTTTATCACCCTAACATAATTCACCTGACTCAACCGAATTAATTAGAACTCTTATCGTTACCGAATATCAAGAATCGGAGATAGAGAGAAAAAAAAACAATATTTTAAAAAAACAGCTAGAAAAAAGAAAATGTCTTTGTTATCCATAGAAAACAAAAGACAAAACAAAGTAAGCAAAGGCTCTCTTTATATGATTACAAAGAAGGAAAATTTTGATATTCTACACTAAGTAATGTCTACACAAATCCTAACTGACTGAAACCATCCTCCTCCAGCACAGTCCAGTTACAACAAGTACAAACCACCATCAACCAACCAATCAACCAATAAATGAATATTTTCTATACAAAATTCCTACTTATCTACCAAAGGGGTTGCAATAAAAACCACATAAATTAACCAAAACCAACCCCTTTTTTTAAAATTAAAAAAAAAAACAACTCACATATGAAAACCTTCAGATTCTTTAAGCAACTCTACACCAACTCACATCTTTTTAAAGCTGCTGCTCTTCAACTTGTATCTTTTTTCTCCCACCTTCTTATGGTCTAATCCGTTTCTAATATCTACTTGGCCTCATGGATACCGTACACACATATGCTGGCTCCATCCCACAAGAACCTTAAATTTACCCTGACGCATATAGACTAGAAGTATTGAGTTTGCTTGCTAAGAGCCTCCAGCAGGCGCAAGCCGAACTTGCTCATGAGCTTTCAAAACCTCTGAAGTGAAGTTGCCTAAAGCCTCAAAAATTGGGACCAAACCTGCTTGTAAGCTACCTGAGGCTGCATCATGAACTAGTTTAGTAGCTTCTTTATGCCTGGCTTTCTCTTCTTCTAATTTCTTCCTCATTGAATCCAAATCCACCTTCAGATCGTCCAGGGGTGAAACTCCAGTTTCTGATGAAGCCTTTGACATAGCTTTTTCTGATAACGCATCCTGTTCCTGCTCAATCCTTCCCCTCTCCATTCGCAAGGTTTTCAGACGTTTCTCATAATCCTTTGTGAGGTACTCTGCTTTGATCCTCTGACGCTGCTCCTCATCTTGCCGTTCCCACAATTGATGTAAACTTGAAGCAAATTCAAGCATGGCTTTCTCCACCCCTTTCTCAGATATCCTAACCATTGCTTGATACCAATCATTGCAAAGTACAAATATAGGTGGTGTGCCCATTCTACCTGGAGAGAAGGGTGCAATTCCGTCAGCAGTTTCTTCAGGCTCAATGAGAAGGCACCTTAAAAGCCACTCATTCAGTGACTCGACATATGACTTTTGTGTGTTAACCCAATTACTAAAGCAGTTGCACCAATTGATTAGCTCTGTTTCAAGTTCAAGCGTAGCTCTCAAACCGGAATCTCTACGCAAACCAGTGTTTGCCCTAAGTGAGCGAACTTTGCTCTCCATGATAGCTTGAAACTGTTTCTGGTGGCATCTGAGCATGGACTTCCACATTCTTATTAGTCTGCAAATTAAAAAGCAAATTCAGCACAAAAACATAAGAATCCAACGGGCTGCAAATCAATAATTGATAGAAAATGAAGATGTGCTACATACACTGACTTGTCCTACCATCTTTCCACAATATTTTACCACAAAATCAAACTAAACAGGAAATGCCTTAAATACCAGCGGGACTTTGGACTAAGAGATATCAACACTGTGGAGTCAACTAAACAGAGAGGATAAAACCTCCAGCAGCACTAAGAAATCCCAAATTGCATTCCAAAAAAATTCACTGATGTTGTGTGAGACTTGTGTTGTTTATTATCAATATAACATCCCAAAATACTTACATTTATTGACAAACTAACCTAATAGATACCACTACGTGCAAGGACCAAGAGCATACCGTGAAAGTGACCAAAGGACAATCAACCGTGCAGTGCCTTTTATGATGAGTATAATGTTTATTCATAATGCATTATGCAAGTAAGATGTGAACATCAAATAGCTAAAACATCTATTAGACAAAGAAACAACGCAGTTAAATACCCATGAATTAATTCTGTGATTTGAGGCTGCAATTCTTCATCCCTTAACCTGTGTATCTTGCTTGATATAGCATCAACAGCTCGGATAGTAACATTTAGTTTTGTCATCAACTTCCTTATTGATGCCTGGGTGGCATCAACTTTACTAGATTCAGCTCCATGTTCATCTAATTTTTTTAATCTTTTGCACTGTTTTTCATACAATAGACGTAGCCTTTCTTCATCCTAAAATCAGCAGAAACACCTAGGCATAGTAAGAAAGATTGTACAGCAATTAAAGACAGAGAAACAAACTTGAAACTTCAAGCAATATTTTTACCAAAAGAAAGAAGCTCAAGAAATTTCCATTAATTTTCCCTTGGTGCATAAATTTAATTTCCCATTCTCAGATATTATTAGAGGTGAAACGGAGGAGTACTACCGTACATGAACCTATGTAAGCACCCCAAAAACTTGACCGAATTTGATGTTATTAAGAAGAAATTGCTAATATGCTATGTCCAAATCAAATAAGTAAAGAAGATAGACACAATTAGTCAACTTGCTCTAGGATGCATAAAAGCATCAACCTCAAACCTAGTGATTCAAATGAGTATCTAATATCTATGTATAACCACAGGTGAAAACTAAGACATTGTTGCTTGTAATGCTCTTATACCTTAACTTCCTTGTACAGTTTCTTCTCCCAAACATAAAGTTTCTCTAAGGTAGAAGATAGGTTTCTAGACCTCATGTCAAAATCATTTCCAGATTCCCCAGAGTAAGCTTTTGCCATTTTCATTGTCTTTGAAGAAATTTGTACCGATGGCCTGGTAGGAGGGTGTGATGACGCCAGGTACAAGATCCTTGAAAGAATCACTACAAAAAGACATGTCAATTTTAATGAAACAGCAAACCAAATATCATTTTTAAAGAACATAACTGAAACCCAAATCATGAAAACTGCTCAAGAATTGCAAAACAATAAGATGAACAAAACAAACAGCTGAAATGCTACTAACTATACCTCTAAGCAAGGTAGTCCTTCGCTGGTAGGGCAATTTTCCCACCTCAAGCAATGATGCTACCTCCTTCCCATAACTAGAAGCAGTCTCAAACTCACTTCTAATTTCCATCACCACTTCTTGGAGATCTCTAGTACCATGAGCTGACAATGTAGTTAAGCTACTTGGCTTTGAAGACTCAACATCCATTGTAGAAGAAACCTCTTCAACTCCAAAGCTCACTCCTTTCTTCCTCACAGAATCCTCATCAGGACTTTTAGCTGAAAGAATACTATCAGGACTATGTAATATATCAGGACTAGCACTACTCTTGAAATCTTTACTCTTGATTGGTTCTACATTCTCATTACTACTTTGAAATGGCACTTGTTTTGATGTACCTTCTCCATAATTCTCACTTACTTCTTCTTTACCTTTCACATTCATTTCATCTTTCACTTTCACTTTCTTCTTTTCTTTGTTCACTTCTTTTATCACTTCTTGTTCTGCTTCATCTTCCAAATCAGGTATCCCTTCCCTTTCTCTTACCTCTTTCGAATCCGGACTACTTGTATTCGACCCGTATCCAAATCTTCCTGCTGAATAATAACCTGATTGGTAACCAGTAGCAGCATCATTATCAAATGTCTCAAACACATTAAAGAAGTCCTGCCATATTGACACTCTGGGTGGCGATGGAGGCACTGGTGGAGGCCTCTGCGGACTCGGTTCTCTCTGTGGTGAACCCATCATTGGGTACCCAAAATACCCACCATTTCCATAGTAACTTGAATACCCATTTACAGTTGGATCCTCATAAATTACTGTTTTCGCCGGAGTAGCAGACTTCTTCATGAAATACATATTAGGAGGATTAGCATTATTGGAAAACGGATACGGATAAGGATACGGGTAAGATGGATATGGAAATGGATTGATATTATCTCCATTAAAATTGTAATTATAGCCCCAGTTTTCTTGAGGGGGAGGAGGGTAATTGTAATCATTGAAATTGTAAGAAGTTGAAGGTTGTTCATGATGCTTATTCTCCTCTTCAGGGGAATCATGGATATGGATATGACCCGAATCAGAGTCCAAATCAGATGATCCAGAGGACAAATGCAAATGCGAATCTTGAAGGTCTTCTTGAACCTCCCCTTTAATTTTACTCTTATTGTGATGATTCTTGTGGGTACTGCTATCAAGAGAGTGCGAAATTGACGTAGAAGATGATGAATTTTTGGATTTCCCTTCTTTGGAAGGTAAATTGAGAACAGGGGAACCAGGGGATGAAGAAGAAGCAGCAGCAATCACAAGCTCTTCATCAACAAATCTACGAATAGCATCACCAACATCTTTTAAAGAATGGAAATACAATAGATGAGCAGCAGCAAGAGCGTAACGATGATCAGATGCAGCTTTAATGAGTTCTTTACGTTCTCTGCAACGAGTTACCAAAGGCAAATCATCAACTTTGGAACCTCCACAGCCCATATCAGAGCAAAATAACGAAAACCCAATTGAGATTGAGTCAATAAATAGCGAAAAATCGTAGCTTTCATGGTGATGAAGTTACTCCTGTAAATGCCTGATCATGGACAAGAACAAGAACAAGAAGAAAAACACAGAAAAGAAGAAGCATTGTGAGCAACGAGAGTTCGAAAAAACAACAACAAAGATGCGATCTTTAATGTTCTTTTGTGGACAAAATAACGTGATGCCAATTGGGTTGGGTATACAAAGAAAGATTTCAATTTCAATTTCAATTAAATGAAGAAAACATGACAGACCTTAGAACAGAACAGAGCAGAAACAGAGGTATCATGATGCATGTATGCACACAGGACAGGTTAACAGATATAATAATATTATAGCAAGAAAACAGTGTGTAATTGAGAATTTTGTGCATGAAGTAGAGAGTGAGAAGGAGATTAATCTGACCGTTGAGATGGGTGAAATTGAGAGAGGACCGTCCATGCAAGAGACGAGGAAGGAGGAAAAAATAAAAATTAATGAAACTGAGATATGAGATGAGTTAGTGTTTGTTGTTTAGCAGCAATAACAATAATAATGGAAGGATGATACATAGAGATGCGTGATGAGAGTTAAGGATCTGTCAGTGTATCAGAGGGGTTGGTGTCCTCTTCTTCTGTGCAAACAATTCAGATTTTTTTTTTTTTTTTTTTTTCAGAGAAAGAAGAAGAAGAAAGCTCCTGGAACCCGCCATTGGTAACGGACCCTGTATATTATTAGTACCATTTTCGGTATTTTTGAGAGTGTTTAATTGTTGACAATATTAATAAAAAATATTTTAAATATAAATATAATATGTTTAGATTAGATAGTTTTTTCATCAAAAAAAAAAATAGATAGTTTTTTTTTATATGTTTGTTAAAATTAAAAATATTTTTCCATTTTATATAAGTTTTTATAATTAATTATGATATGTTTAAGTTTTTCATTTTTTTACTTTTTTCATAATTATTTTAATACATTTAGTGGTGATTAAATATAAAATAATTTTTTTTGATAAAAATAAAATCCACTCTAAAATTCTCTTAAATGAATATTTTTGTTTTATTTTATATATTACTAGTTCAGAAAAAAAAAAAAAAAAAAAGCATGTCAGCTTACAAAATAATTTTTTTCTAAACACAAGTTTTATTTTAAAAAATCATATAAAAAAGTTAATATTTTCTATATTTTCTTAGATGAGTGGTATTTAGATATATATATATATATATATAATGTCATGATAGTGTAATTGTAACACTCCAAAAACATTTTAAATTTATAATCTAATAATGAAATATGGGTTCAGAAGCTTTGGAAAAAAAATAAAGTAATTAAAACGTGTATAAATTATTAAAAATAAAAAATCTACAAAATCATTATAAATAGCACAATGACTTAAATCATATGAGTACTTGAGTAGTGAGCACTTTGGAGACACTTTGATGTGTTCCAAAAATCAAGCAACAGAGCTATAGCAGAAGTGTTTTAAATATTACTATGAGTAATGTTAATTTCATGACATCAATAATGCTTATTGTAGATGTGTTTTATTGGTTCCAAGCATTCAATGCAATTTGATTGGACCTCCTCATTTGAGAAATAATTGATTATGTAGTTACTTCCCATAATATTACTAGGTTTTTTTTTTTTTTTTGAACAACCCTTTATCATAATAGTTTATCATATAGATAAACACTTTTTTTTTTAGCTCAGGGACAATTTATTAAAAATATATCAAGGTAAAAAGACATTTGTATTAATTATCATTCTTTTTCTTTATTCAAAAAGAAAAAGCAAATAATTAAATAATTAATTCTTATAATTGCACTTTTAAAAAAACTAAAATCTTAATTTAAAAATAAATTATTTGCTCATAAAGTCTAACTTGTTTGATAATCATGTCATATTTAATGTGAAAAATAAAAAAAATAAAATTTAAGTTTATGTATTTATTAATATTTTGTGTAATTTACAAATTTAGCAAGAAATTTGTGAATGAGATTATTGTTTTTCACTATATAGGCCAGAAAATAAATATTTTTTGAAATTTAAAGGTAAAATTTATTTCACTAAACTCATACGTTTTTAGTGACAAAAAAGAATTATTAGTATATGTATCTTATATATTTTATTTAGAAGCATCTTAGCCAAATGGCGCCAAAGTTAGCATCCTAGGGTAGCATGCTTTTTTTTCACAAATAAAATAAAAATATTTTTTGAGAAAGAAAAAGATAAAAAAAAAAAAAAGCATAATCCATGCTTTAAAAATAATTTTAATTTTTAATTATATGCTTTTTCAACGAATTATATATAAAAATACTTATGAAAAAAAAATAAGCAAAGAAATAAAAGGCCTAAAAAGTGCAAATATGTATTGTGTGGCAAATGGGTGCATCAATTGTGATAATTTCAGTTATTTAGGTAGGCCGCAGGCAGGAAGCAGTTATGATGGCTCCCACCACCTCCATAATATGTTACCTACAATAGCTACACACGTCCTCCAAACCATTAATAAACCTCTCTATTTTCCATATTTTTTGTACTTTTTCATGTCTAATTCACTATTATTTTCCTACTTTGAATGTTAAATAAACTATGTAATTTCCTTCAAAACAAAATTATTTAATTAAAAAATTTATACTCCCAAATTTTAAAATTTTAAACTTTAGTTCATTTTTCTACATTTATATTCAGTAGCTATAGCATGAAAAATTTAGATGCAAATTTCTTTGTTGTCTGTTTAGTTTGTGAATATCGTGAAATAATATTTTTTTTTTCAAATTTGCAACATAAAAAAATTGAATCAAACCAACAAATTCAATTTTTTTCTCATTTAGAATTACTCCATAATTTCTATAAGTACAAAATCCACTTTTTAAGTATTTCATAAAAAAAAAAATTTACCTTATTTATAATAAGACACACAATTCCCCCCAACCACTCCCCCAAAAAAAAAAAAAAAAAAAAAAAAAAAAGGGTTTATCTAGGTATAGTATATATTCTCATGAGCAAGCTATAAGCTATGTTTTACTATATTATGTAACTCTACCATTCAACTTACTCTGAAACTTTGAGGTAGCCCCTAATTAAATTAATATCTAGGTAGAGTACATGTATAATCATAAAATAGCAATAATTATCTCAAAAAATAATAGCAATAATAGACATGAAAAGTGGAGAAAAAGTAGTTGTAGTAAATCATTTGTTTTTTTGTTTTTTTAAATTAATAAATCAATTGTTAAGTTTGAAAGAGACTTCATTTAAAAAAAGAGTTGTTAAGTGGAAGTTTGATATATGTCAAATGGATAACCAAACAAATAGTTTGTAGGAGTTTTATTTATATTTGATCAAATGAGACGAACCTATATTTGATTTTTTTTTTTTTTCTGTGCTTATTTATACGTTTTCTTATGGAGTTTTTGTTAATTAAAAAATTCAGCAAATTATAAGAAAATAAATTATTTTATTGCATCAATCGCTAAAACATGCAAAAAAAATAGAGAGGAATAATTAAGATGCATATATATATGTGTGTTTTTACATATATATAATTTGAACATAATATATTATTTAAGGAAATTTAAATTTTTCATAATAAGTGTTAGATAAGAATGGAGAAGTTTCAAAATTTAAATTATATATTTTAGGATTTTTAAATAATTATTAAATCACTGATATAGTGATTAAAAATATATTTTTTTTAATACATGATAAACTTTTTTTTAATAGCAATGAGTTGCGATGAATTTGACCAACCATATTATCAATACAACTCAGTAAATTATCAAAACAATTCATCTCAAATTCTTATAACAAATATATATAAAAACACATTGCAAAAAAAGATTTGCATTATATATATTATTAAACACTATAGATTTTTAATGATTTATTACCATGCCCACTTTCATTTATTAATTAGATATGTTCGGAGAGCTGGTAAAGTTAGAGCAATTATTAAAAAAAAAAGGTTAATTTTTATTATATCAGCTAATAAAAATTACACTTTATTTCAAAAAATAGGAGTGGAAAAAAATAAAGTGAAAATATTTTTTTTTCATATTTTGACATTTATGAAAAAATAAATAAAAATGAGATAAAAAAAAAAACTTTCTCTCATTTTATTTCTCTCTAGGTCCATATATTTATTTTTCACTAATTTAGTAAAAAGATAAACATAAAAAAAAAGTACTACACTATGTATCGAGTCATTCTACAGTGCAAACGGTTGTATTTATACAATTGAAATTAAGACCGTTATATTAAAATTTAATTAATTACAACCATGGATATATTTTACCGGTATTGCTACACCAAGATAATCAATGGTTGTAATTAAATAAAAATTAATCTAACGGTTGTAATTTCATTTGTATAGATATAAACGTCTGCACCGTAACAAAAACCCTGTCTTTAATATAATTAAAAAATTAAAAATAAGCTTATAAATATACTTAAAAAAATAAATTGATTTTTCCTTCTATATTCTTGTAACATCTGTACCTTAGGTGCATCATTCATGTATTATACCATCCATAACATATAGAGTATAGTTATGAATTACATTTAAGTGGGCATGTGCATGAATGGTAGAGGAGGACTCAATTGTAAGGAAAGTTGGAGTTAATTTGTTACAATAGAAAGTTGTGGATTATTATGTAATAATCCTAGTTCATTAAGGGGTGAAAGGATATTTTGGAGATAATTGTTTATAATTATCTAGATTATTATTATTATTATTGTTGTTGTTGTTATTTATGTTATAATTAAGTATTTATGGAATGGGACACCTCATGCACAAATGGTAGTTTTTGATTGGTATATGAGTGTATTAGTGTATATGTGTATGTTTGTGGTGAAGAGTATAGAGATTTGGAGAGGAAAATAAGATGTTAAACTTATGTATGTTATTTGGTTAAGTAATTTATGCAATATATATGAAAGATGTTGTTCAAGAAGTATGTTGTGCATGTGATGCTAGTAGGGTAAAGTGGAGCAATGTTGGGTTGAAGCAGGAGAGGGGCTGCCTCCAGGCACTGGCGAGCGCCAATGACTGGAGATCGCCAGTCCTCCTAGCTGGTTCCAGACACTGGTGAGCACTACTGGCTGGCGACCGCCAGTTCCCCTGGCTGGTTCCAAACATTGGAGAGCACTGGTGGCTGGCGATCGCCAGTCCCCTGTAGCAGACTTCTTAAAAAAAAAATTTATTATGCATATGCTTGACCAATTGTTGCATTCACTTGAATAATTGTTATGTGTGATAAGTAATGTATGTGCATGATATGTATCTATAACTATATATATCTCTATATGTATTTCATGCTATTGTGAAATCATTTCATTTGGACATGTGTATGGACTTAATTGAGGCTACATGTTCTAGGTCTCATAATTCTGATCAAACAAATATATAAATTAGGACAAACTTGTACTGTAACATCCTGTTCTAGATTTTTCTTCAGTTATAGTCTTGGTTTTATGGACTTATTTGTTGTGAAAATAAGTTATGGGTTCTTGTTTTGTGCCTAAGGAGCATTCAGGGGTCAAAATGGATATTTTACATTTTCCAAAAAAAAAAAAAAAAAAGAATTTATTAAGATATTTTTTTTGAAGGTTGCTTCTTTACGTTTCCTACTTCTTCTTCTTTCTTTTTTTCCCTTCTTTCATTCTCTTTTTATCTTCTTATTCTCTATTTCTTTTATTCCAATTTTCTTCTTATTTTTCACAAGCTTAAGGATTTAAACAACAATCAAAGCTTCCTTTATCATAATTCAGATATACAAAAGAAAATCAAGTAAGTTTTAAGTTTGAAATTTACATTTTCTTTCAAATTCTTCAATTATGCCAAAAATGGATGTTTAGTTGAATTGTTGACTTTTGATGCTGTATTTGTTTGTAAATGGACCCCTGAGATGCTTAGGATTGTGATTAGACTTGTTGTTTTTGTATTCTGGTGTTTCTGGTGTTTAATTTGTGGGTTTCTGCGTTTCTGGGACGCAGAGGCGCAGCGTCTCTGCGCAGAGGCGTGCGCCTCTGTGGATGTGTCCCTGCGACTGTTCCGTTGGCACGTGCGCCTCTTTACTCCCTTGGCCAATGAGGCGTGCGCCTCTTCACTTCCTCTGGGTGCCTCTGTACTGAGGCGTGCGCCTCTGTACATTTTGGTGGCGCCTCAATGGCCAGTTGCGCTCCGAAACTCAGTTTTAAGTGTTTTCGGACCACTTTTCGGGTCCTATAACCTATCCTTTAGCCGTAGAACAACTTAAGTTGAGTAGAAATGAGTTTTAAGATGGTTTTCTGATAATTTTGTTGACGGATATTAGGATCGGATCGATTTGGAGCCGTTGAGGCTAGGACAAGGCCAGCTGACTAGGTTTCAGTGCGGCAGGCTCAGGTGAGTGGAATCATATATAAAACTATTTTAAAACTATAAATATATG
>CATIWO010623932.1:0-11418 GCA_949673435.1 Macaranga tanarius
TGATAATGCTAAAGAATATTTATCAGAAAACTTTTAAAATTATATGATTCAAAATGGTATCCTACATCAGACATCTTATGTTGATACACCATCTCAAAATGGTGTTTCTGAAAGAAAGAATAGACATCTTCTTGAAACTGCCAGAGCCTTATTGTTTCAAATGCAGGTTTCCAAACATTTTTGGGCTGATGCTGTTGCCACAGCTTGTTTCTTGATTAATAGAATGCCATCTTCTGTTTTGTCTAACGAAATCCCTTTTTCTGTCCTGTTTCCTAACAAAGTATTATTTCCTATTGAACCTAGGATATTTGGTTGTACTTGCTTTGTTAGAGATGTTCGACCCCAAGTTACTAAGTTGGATCCTAAGTCTTTAAAGTGTAACTTAAAGGGTATGACTTACGATAATCAATTGCAAAACAGAGTATTAAAGAAGTTGCACAATATTGAATATGATACATCGATCACAAAAATTTAAAATGTATTGATAGCTTTGAAGATCAAGAAGGCAACTACAGAAATACATCGATCGCAAAAATTTAAAATGTATTGATAGCTTTCAAGATCAAGAAGGCAACTACAGAAGTTAAAAGGATAAAAAAAAAAAAAGTTTGCATGCTGCTGAGCATCAAGAACTGAATCATTCTAGATCAAGTATCCCAAAATTAGAGAGAATAATCTTTACTTGATCAACAAAGTCTGATCCTATTGTGTAGTCAGTTAGCATCCCAACAGCAAAGCCAAACATTGCCCATCTGTTCAACCAATATCCAAACATAGAATCAAAAGGCTTTATTATGTTCATGAAATCATAAATCAATATAAACAACTTTAACCTATGAACATAAAAATTACATCTTCTAATTCTAATTCTCAAGTGTATCTCATGTCAGAGTCTCAATATCCTGATTCCTGCACAAGCACTGATAAATCTATTTTTTCCTGCAAATAGGATAAAAAAAGACTAAAACTTTATAAATATTAAACGAAGAAAGATACCAACAAACAAAAAGAAACTAAATTTTCATTCACATTTCCAAAAAATAGAAAAAACCTGATTCAAGAACCCATACAGAAAACCCAAAACACAAAAAGAAAAAAAAAACAACTCAGAAGAAGAAGAGGAAGAAGAGTAACAGAGTTTTAATTATTACCCAACAAAAAAAGGATTCAAAGTTCCTTGAATAGGAAAATCAATAACTCCAGCACTTGTAGTTATCGAAATTCTGATCAACATTTCCAATAATGTCTAGTAAAAGAATGATAAGGTGGTTTAAAATTCCTTTTGTAGCAAAGTAGATTTATGAGCATCACTAGAGCAATTGAAATTCATGAATTTGAAAAGAATAACCATGGTTGGGAATATTAAGAAAAGGAAATGACCCTCAATATACATTTGGAACAGCAAAAACTCCTTCCATAAATATTAGAAAAGCAACCTCAAAAAAGCAATATCCAACAAAAAAATTTCTTATTTCAGAAACCTGTAAAGGAGGCTCTTTCTATTGCCTAAAAAATTAATTGTGTTGATGAACCTCTAGCATCAACATGTATTGAATTCAATTAGATCAAATTAATGCATTGAAGTCCAGATGATAGCACTTTTAAAACTTTGGCATCAACTCATTCAACACACATGCAAGCAAAACCATTTGCAAATGATGATCCTTTGTTTCTGTGTTCTCTCCCTAAATGAGCAGAAAAGACACAATTCCTTCCCTGTAAAAGTGCTAAGCTTGAAGATTGTTAGAGAATTTGAGTGGGAACAAGTATCCCACATTGGAAAGAAAGAAAGAAAATAAATGGCTTAACTCATTTCCCTATTAGTAAGTATAAAAAGATTTTCAATTAATCTAATTTAAATTGGTGACTAGCTTAAAATTTAGGGTAAAGCAATTGGTGTGTGTCACTTCAATAGATCGAATATAAAACACTAGATCAAATATTAAAAAAAGGTGAAACTGAAACCACAGCTCTTATAGAACAGCACCCAATTGAGGCAAGAAAATATAAGAGATGCCTTTGGTAACTAATAGCAAGTTCACTCACGTTAACAACACTAGCATAATGTTTAAGCAAAATGGTAACAGGCATCAACACAACAATTTTTAGTGAATAAGTTACCTGAATTTGAAAGTCAGCCAACATGCCAGATTTAACAAAAGAAGATACCACCTTTGGCATGAACAACATTTACTATGGGTTTCCATGCCTTTACTTATTCTTTGGTCCAAATGTCAGGAGTGTCAAGATATCGATACAATAGATGAAAAGAAACCAAAAATACTATTAAGCTAAACATGATTGCACCCTTTCAAGTTTGAACATTAAAATAGTCAGTTCGGACAAAAAAATTACCCTTGAGCAGTATCAGAGACTCCAGTGGCTTTTCTTACAAGAAGACCCCCTTTGAAAGCTCTCTGAGAGTAATACAGAATCACATGTGGCTGAGGAACACTGCTGTATAATCTCTGCCTAGTTAACGGTGCCAGAACAAATCTGAAAATATATGTTAAGCTAAAAGTGAATTTCATTTCATAAAGCTTCCAACTTTTAAAACCAGGAAATGAGCAACCGTCGGAACATTCGCATTTCAAATAAACATTTAATTATATTATATTAGATTATAGCTTCATCAAAGATTGTGCATAATAAAAAGCTAATAAAAAAATATATATCATTAAAGAATAATTAGCTGTCCTAAGGAAGGACATTTGTAAATCCAAAAAACAATACAGATCTATATGCCAAAAGCAATCCACAACTAATTCAAACAACCTCACAACTCATTCATTTTTATGTAAATAAAACATACACCCAAAAAACAGAAAGTTAATGGGTTCTTATTGTTATTACCTATGAGAAAGATTGAAATTGCCCAACATATAAGGGGTGAGAAGAGGAATGGATGTGATGCCTGAATGTTCTTGTTTGGTTTCTTAACTCATATGTAATAATTATTTTTATCTTTAATAAAAATGGGAAAAAAAATCATTGATTTTGTAAAATTGGATCTGTAGGTGTTTATAAAGGAAAATTATAGTAGAAAATTATTGAAAAACATCAGCTAGCTCTTATTTATTATTAAAACCTAAAACCTTAAAAAACGAAACGCTAATTAAGGGAGACTTGTCAAAAGCTCATTTATTATCCCTCTTAATCTCTTCTTCTTCCTCAGGAGTAAAATCATTGCCAATATTAAAAGTGACTCTAATCTCTTAAGACATCTTACCTTTTATCATGATAGAAACACTCCGGCAAAAGTAAATCCAAAAGACTCTTTAGATCAATATAATTAGCAGCAACTATCAGATCTAAATGCAGAGCTTGAACAGCACTTACCTCTCTCACAAAACCTTCATCAAACTCCTTGTACTTTCACTCTCATCGCAACCAGAACCACTGCCACTGCCGCTGGATGAACAAGCAGTACCAGTAGTGCTACAAGTTTGTTTTGAACGAAGACTAAATTACTTTTTTTTAATTTTTTTAAGTGACTTTTTCAAATTTAGGATGCTTAATTAAATAAGTTTAAAGAAAAAAAAAAGGAGAGAAACAGATTTTACCTACAGATCCTGGAAAAATTTTGATGATGCAGTGTCATCATGACACCATAAAATGTCCCCGCAAGAGACATGCTTGTAGTAACACATCAGTTGAGCAGCATATACCATTGTGAATGTGAAGAAGTCATCCATTACACTCACAAAACTGATTTGGCAAAATATCAGTCTTTTAATGTCAAACCAAATAACCCTTATCTGGTTTTGTATATGAAATGCAAATGGCCATGGTTTCATATATGGCATCATAATTTATATTTTAACAATAAGCCCAACGTATAACACCATATGCTAAAGTTAAATTCATGAGCACACAAAAACAGATAAGCATTCAGATAACAAAATTACATTACAATGTAAGAGCTTTTCCAGTATAATCCACACTCCTAGTTAATGAATTTGGTTCACGCAATCTACCTGGCCACAGCCTTGAATTATTGCTCTCCACCGGATCCGCTCCTCTTCCAGGTGTTGGTGTGGCTTTTCTCCTTTTCGGCGTACATTTTCTAACTGGCGACGACGCCGCAGGTTTTGCTTTACCCACTTGAGCGAAAATGACTCCCCTTGAAACGACATCGACAAGCTTCTCATCGACGTAACCTCTGTGCCATTGCCATTACCAACCCGCAAATCTCCAGATTAAAGACGCGGCGTATTAGGCTGTCTACGCTCAACTGATAAGGAGGATGGAATCGGCGTCGCAATAGTCGTTGGTTGTGAAAACAAGAGTGAAGGAGACTGTTTCAGTATCGAAGAAGAGGACATGTAACGAGAAGTAACTTCTTGTGATTTAGGTTGGCAAGGAGCGATTGCATTAGCATTGTTTGTGTGGATTGTTCTGCTTTGATTTGTTAAAAAAAAGGAGTTATTAAGAGTGCTTCGTTGGCTCAACCACGGATAAATTTAAGTTTAACAAGTGTAGCAGTATATGTTTTACAAATTAACAGTCATAATTAAATTAAAGTTAATCTAATGGTGTTTAGTTTTATTTGTACACATAAAAATATGTGTACTGTAATATGAGTCATTTTTTTTTTTTGAGAACAATGTAATATGAGTCATTCTATAATGTAAATGGCTGTATTTATATAACTGAAATTTAGACCGTTAGATTAAATTTTAATTAATTATAACCATTGATATATTTTACAGGTATTAATACACCAAAATAATCAATAATTATAATTAAATACAAATAAATATAACGGTTGTAATTTCATTTATACAGATATAAACATTCGCACCTTATCAAAAGCTACCTAACATAGGCTAAAGGACAAAGGTACATTTTTGCCCTTAATGTTTATAGCTAGGCTCACATGAACCCTTTAACTATTTTTAGGATCAATTAAACACAAATGTAATGTTTTATTGTAATTTTAGCCCCTAGTTTAACGGACAAACTAATGAATATTAACGCCCGTTTCTTTGTGTTGATATGTAGTCCAAGTAGGTCCCTTTTCCTCCTTTTCAATTGCCGTTTTTTTTTTTTAACACTGCATGAATCCCATATTTGGCATCTCCTTCATCTTTATGTCTTTTTTTTGGCAAAATCCATTCTGAGGCCCCTAAACTTTTTATTTTTTTAGCTTTAAACCCCTTAAGTTTCATTTTGTATATCTAGGCCCTCATATTTCGCAAATTTGAAGTTTTAAACCCTTATGTCAATTTTTTAACATAAATTATTTCCTTTTGGTCCCTGAAGTTTTATATTTTTGACACTCACACCATTTTCCTTTTTTTTTTTAACACTTATATCACTTTTAAAAAATTTTTATCAATAGAAATGAATTTACTTATTTTAACTTTTAATATTTTAAATTAAAAATGTAAATATAATTTCTTGTATACTTTTTTTTTTCATATTTTAAATTAACGATATAAATTTATATATACATATTTAAATAATTATAAATTTTAAAAATAAATAAACAAGTTAATATTAAGATATAAAAATGATTGTAATAATACTACTGTTTTTCACAATATAAATTATAAAAGTTTTATTTTCAATAAAATTTATAATTTTCACAATAAAATATTATGATGAAAAGGAACACCAAAATTAAAAGACATTATGATAAAAATATATTTTATAATTCTTAATTTTATGATTTGCAATACTCAAGTGGATTGCGAAAGCATTTGAATAGTTAAGTAGATGCATATGTTAACAATGCATGCCTATACATCACCAAAAACGGTGTTAGTTTTTCCAAACAACTTAAACTTTTTGTGACTTTTACCTTAATCTTTATTTTTTGAGTACACTTTCCGTGTATATGGAAAAAATAATGCTTACTAAAAATTTATATTATAAAAATTTATTCACAATAATGTAATTAAAATTTTGTACAAAAAAAATAAAACCAAAAAAGGTATTAAAAATATAAAATTTAAATAATAAAGAATTATAAAATATTTTTTTTATCATAATGTCTTTTAATTATAGTGTTCTTTTTTATCATGATATTTTATTATGAAAAATATAAATGTTATTGAAAATAAAACTTGTATAATTTAAATTGTAAAAATTATTTTATATAAAAACTAATATATATATTTTAATTTAAAATATTAAAAATTAAATTAAATAAATTCATATTTACTAGTGAAAAATGTTAAAAGTGATATAAGTATTAAAACAAAAAAGTCAAAAATGGTATGAATGTTACAAATATAAAACTTCAGGGACCAAAAGGAAATAATTTGTATTAAAAAAATTGACAAAAGGGTTTAAAACTTCATATTCACGAAGTACGAGGGCCTAGATATGCAAAATGAAACTTAAGGGGTTTGAAGCTAAAAAATTGAAAGTTTAGGGGCCTCAGAATGAATTTTACCTTTTTTTTAATGAAAAAAGTTATGGCTAATTCAATCTCAATAAATAGAGTCATTTTACAGTGCAAACAGTTGTATCTATACAACTGAAATTAAGACTGTTAGATTAAAATTTAATTAATTATAGTCATTGATATATTTTATAGATATTGATATACTAAGATAATTAATGGTTGTAAATAAATAAAAATTGATCCAATGGTTTTTAATTCTATTTGTATAAGTACAAATGTTTGTACTATAGCAAAAGCCCAATAAATAAGAAAAAAAAAACATATATCCTACTATCAAGTTTCCAGAAAAGAAAATATGAAATCAAATGCACCTTTGCCCAATAAAATATAGAGGAAGGTGAGGAATATGTTGAGGTTGTTCTTGAGGTTGGCAATAAGGAATGTGGCTTGTGATGTGTTTGAAAAAAAAAAATAATAGTACTACATTAAAATTTGAAAATAGATATGCAAATAGAGCCACAAAGATATAGTAGATTGAATGCATGTGTTATTAATTTGATAAATATTATATGTATAATATTTTATAGAACAATCCTTTCAATTGTTATTTTTTTGGCCTTATGCTGAAAATTTTTAATTTTATTTACTATAGACATTGAGCAAATTAGGGGAGATATAATAAGAAGAAAAAAAAAAAATACACACCAATCATTTGATAAAATACCTAACCCAAATTAAAGAGTCAAATGAAAATGAGAGGAAGTGGGGATATCAGACATTCAACGAGCTTATGCTAAAAAAAACATTCAATGAGCCAATTTCTCAGCCAACTTTATATTTGTTTTAACTTTTTTTCAAAACAACATAAATGACCGTCCATCATTCATGCAGCTTGGCACCTAAGCAAAGAGTTTAATAGTCAAGGATGGTTTTGTGGAGGGAAAAAAAATAGAGATTAGCTCATCAGTCCATTAATTTTTTTTTACAAGAAACACAGTAGAAACTTCCACCTAACTTTGCAACTGCCTAAACAAACAAAAGATTACAGGGCCTAGCCATTGCTACAATTCATATATGGAGGATAAAAAAATGATGACAACCCTGTTCCATATTTCTCGCATGAGCTACCAAACAATCAGCTACAACATCTGTTTCTTTGCCTATATTAAAGAGAATATTTAGTTTAGTTGATAGATGAGAGAAGAAAAAGCGACCCGTAAATAAATGAATGTTTAGGTCCATTAGTTTGGCTGTTAAATGAGGGGCTTAAATTACACTAAAAAATTAAATTTGTGTTTGATTAAATTTATGTTTGATTGATCCTAAAAATAATTAAAGGGCTTATATGAGCCTCGCTATAAATATTAAGGGCAAAAATGAACCTTTGCAATGTCATATAAGTTTAATTTTAGAGACCTTTTGAAAAATACCACAAAAATATATTATTCAGGGATGTTTTTACAATATTTTATCAAAAATTGAAGCTAATTACTTATTTTAAAGAATATATATATATATATATATAAGGGAGATGTGAAAGCACGAAAATATACAAGTTGCAGTTTTATTTTAAGGATAAGTATAAAAAAATACCATATGGTTTAGCTCTTTTTCACTTTTGGCCTTGTGGTTTTTTTCGTGACACTTCAGTACCTTGTGATATCTGCCTTTAATAAATCTGAGCCAAGCTCAATAATACCGTAAACTATGATGATGTGGAAGCTGACATCAGCTTCCACGCTTGCATCCATATTAACACGCAGTGTCCACGTCGGTATCCACATCAGCATGTAAGCATCCACATTAGCGTCCACATCATCAAAGTTAACGGTGTTAGTGAATTTGGCTTAAATTTACTAACGGCAAATATCAAAAAGTACTGAAGTGTCACGAAAAAAATCACATAACTAAAAGTGAAAAAGTGCTAAACCACAGTGTCCTTTTTTTGTACTTATCCCTTTATTTTATTAAAGTCAAGTAACTAAAGAGCCAATCGACTCTTAAAGCTTAAATATAAGCCCAAGTCATACTCTTGGGCCGTTCGTTGCTCTCTAGCTATTTTATTAAAACTGTAAAATACACCCATAGCAATGCTCCCCTCAGTGCACATCTTTGGAATAACCAACAAAATGATTTACATAATTTAGATGGCATGATATATAGCTTTCAGCAAAAATAATTAACAAAAGGGTTAGTGGCTTTCAGTAGTAGCTCATTCTATGGCTAATGCCATCAACATGACAACACACACATACAACCATATGCATATGCATAGAATTCGAATTTGAGTGGCATTGGTATAAATTGAAGAATATATGATACAACTCTTCATCATTAGTAATAGACGCTTTGTCAGTTTTTAAGAAAAAATGAGCAGCGAGGAGGGGTGTGAACCAACTGTTAGTACCTATAAGATAATAGTCAGGATGTTTTGCAGTATGGATAAAGTGGATAGGGCGATAAAGATTTGGGATCAGATCAAGGCCAAGGGAATACTTCCTGGGATGCACATGCTCTCTATAGTAATTAGCAATTTGTGCCATGCCATAAAAATAAGCTAGGTACAACTTGCAAATATTTTCAGGAGATGTTGGATGTGGGTATTCAACCTCCAGCTACTTTGTTTAGTCATTTGAAATAGGTTCTCCTTAAGAAGGGAAAGAAGGACATTGTTGTGATTTTGGCACAAAGGATTGATAAGCTAAGGATGAATCCATATGTTGGTTGAGCTTAATAGAAGAGACTACTATCAAATTATACATCTTTAGGTCATCAAGGACTTCCAAAATTAGCTCAACTAGTGGACTCATGCTCATCTAAGGTGTGATAATAGGATTGGGACTCTGTATTATGCTTTGGAACATGGATTTTCCATTTTTACTAATGCTCATAGAGGCCAAGAATTCTAAAATACAATACTGACTTATAGCTTTCCTATCTAAATGCAATTGGTTTAAAAGTTTTGTATAAGCAAATAGGGCATTAAAAGTTAACTCAACCATAAAATTTAGAATATAAAACATCGCATAACAGAGCATAAAGGATTAAAACAAAATTAATGAAATTCCATTTAGAGTTGTTAGAGCCACAACGGAAGTAATAGGCACATACAAATAATCACAAACAATAGCAATAAATGAAATAAATAGAGTGCAATAAAAATTTACGTAGAAAACCCCAAGATGGTTAAAACCACAGGCAGAGCAGGAGAGTTTTCATTATGTATATAAAATAGCGTACAAAGGAGTGTTAAGGCGGCTAACAATAAAAAATAAAACATATGTGTTGGCCCTAAATTGATACAAAGCCTATTTATAGTTAATTAGAGAGAAAATAAGAGAAAAATAACATCCTAGATGGATTTGGACAACCCTATGCGCTACATGGGCATGTTTCATCCTGTGTAATTTTCTAGAGCGAAAACGGGGTCCAAACACGGCCTAGAACACACCCGTGTTCCCGTCCATATTTTTTTCTGGACAAATTAACATATTCTAATACGGTCACCTACATACCCATGTACCTGTCTGTGTTCACAACACACCCTGAGACATGCCCGTATATTAGCCCATGTTTGTATCCAATTTGTAAAACATGATAAAAAATGCCCAAAACGTGAAACTAACGAATCTCTTATCAAAATTCATATTACAAACACAACAATCTCCACATTCATATGAATTTCCAAATATCAATTTAAACAAAAAAACACCCCACAATGCAAACAATAATACAAACTTGATGTGTACAAAATCTGCAAGCGTACAAAATCGTATCAAGTAGTAAATAAAGATATCGTCCCACAGAGATTGGAGTTTTGAGTACTGCAATACTAACTATGTTTGATTGTTTAAACAATGAAATAGAGTTGAAATTCTTTAGAAAATAAAACCAAACAACAAAAGTAAAATTCAAATTCAACAACTATTAAAAACTAGGGTTCTTATTCTCAATTGGACCATTTCAAAGATTTAATTACATATCTAGGTCTACACTAGTTCTAATTCACTTTGAAGGGATCTTAGAAACTATAGATTTTCCTCTCAGTTAAACCTATAATTAATTGGAGATTAATTAACACCACGTTTACCAGCTCTAACCAACCTAATGCCTTTTAATTCTAATTTTAAACATAACCTTTAGTCAATATTAATTCACTTAATTGTCTCTTAACTAATTAAGCAATCAATAGGTCATTGCCATTTCCTACAGAACCTATCTCTCGATTAAGGCTGCTGTGTCAATTCAATTCTAGGATGATCAGTCCTAAAATGACATTAAGCTCAACAACAACCAATGAAAAGATCTAACAACCTAACAGTAATCACAATAAGCACATGGTCAATTCAGAATAAGAACCTTAAAAAGGATTTAGCTACTTATATTAAAACTAAAAGAAAATAAAGAAGAAATGAAAGTCATTCTGAACATAATTAAATAAAAATGAGATACAAGAAAAACCCCCTTCTAAATGATGTAAGGAAGCCTTGCTCTTCTAACTTCAAGCCAAGTATCTCTTCTACTAAACAAAATAAAATGAAAATTGTATTCTAAAGAACAAAAGGAAAAGAAAACTAAAACTAGAACTAAAAACTAAGGAGAAGCTCCCCTCTAAATGAAAAACAAATGGTTCTATTTAAAGGACCAAGTTTCCTAGTAATAAAGGTCATTTAAACTCTTCCAAACTCTATCTAAACATAGGTTTAAAAGATGAGCTTCTATTTATCTAAACTCCAGCTAAAAATCCACTTTTTATTGGTTGCCATATCATCATGCACGGGTACGCAATAATTAGACATGCCCATGCATTAAAATAACTCTGAAATCTTAGAATCAAACATAGGCAAGCGCTTGGGCATGTACTGGCACATGGGCAAGCGTATGGCCATGTGCTCTGTTGACTACCTCTTTTTCTATTTAGGCATGGGTAAGCGCATGGCCATGCACTGGCACATGGGCAAGCGCATGGCCATGCACTGGCACATGGGCAAGCGCATGGCCATATGCCCTGATGCGAAAATAACTTCCAACTTTAAGCTTCAATCTTATCCTTATCTTCAAGC
>CATIWO010623942.1:0-14807 GCA_949673435.1 Macaranga tanarius
AAAAAAAAAAAAAGAGCTAATAGAGATATGGAGAGTGCCTTCGCGAGCGCCTCTGCAATCACGGACCAGAGGCAAAAGATCGAACAGTATAAGCACATTCTGGCTTCCGTTATATCATCAAACGACATCGTTCAAGCTAAGAAGTTCATCGATCATAGTACGTTTCTCTTCCATTTTTTTTTCCACCTAGGGTTTTTGTTTTCTTTTCTAAAAAAAATTAAATTGGGATTAAAAAAAATGAATTTGCAGTGCTATCGGATGATGTACCGTTGGTGGTTTCGAGGCAGTTATTGCAGACGTTTGCGCAGGAATTAGGGAGATTGGAACCGGACACGCAAAAGGAGATTGCTCATTATACTCTTGCTCAGATTCAACCTCGTGTTGTTTCTTTTGAAGAACAGGTTAGTTTTTGTTTCTTCAAAGTAGCTGTTTAGGGTTTTTTTTTTTTTTTTTAGATTTTTTTTTTCTGTGAATTTTACTTTGTGTGGATTATAGGTTTTGATAATTAGAGAGAAACTTGCTGAGTTATATGAGTCGGAACAACAGTGGTCAAAAGCAGCTCAGATGCTAAGCGGCATTGATCTCGACTCTGGAATGAGGTCTGAGAGTAAGATTTTTATTTTTCTGTGGGAGTGTTTTATCTCAAATAAATTTTTTTTTTGTGTGTTTTTTTTTTATCTTGAATGGTGCTTATTTTGATAAATTGATTGATTTTATTTTTTATTTTGAAAAACATCAGGGTTATTGATGATACATTCAGGCTATCAAAGTGTGTTCAAATTGCTCGCTTATATCTTGAGGTATTTTTTCCTTTATTTTTAGTATTAAATATTTCAAAACTAAGTGCAATGGGTGCTTGATTTTATTATGCATGCATTGAAAGCCAACGGAATTTTTATTTTCAAGTGAAAATGTCAATTTGGGTGGAATGAAACAAACTCCATCGTTTTACCTTAGACTTAGAATCACTGGACTACAAATTTAGCTATTAATAC
The DNA here is from genome assembly GCA_949673435.1 of Macaranga tanarius. NCBI lineage: Eukaryota > Viridiplantae > Streptophyta > Magnoliopsida > Malpighiales > Euphorbiaceae > Macaranga > Macaranga tanarius. Next base: position 996 of record CATIWO010623942.1, read on the forward strand.
ATTAATTTTTTTTTGTCACAAAGGATCAAATTGATTTTTCTAATTATTCACTAAATTAGAATGAGGGCATTTGATTTTGAATGCATGCTCCCTACTGTTAGGATTAGGAACTCTCTCTGTCTCTCTCTCTCTCTGATTAAAAAAATCTCTTTATTATCATTGCTGGTGTTTTATTCTTGCAGGATGATGATGCTGTTAATGCTGAAGCTTTCATTAACAAAGCATCCTTTTTGGTTAGCAACAGTCAGCATGAAGTATTGAACTTACAGTACAAGGTTCAGCATTGTTCTCTTGTCAAGGTGTTTTAGTTCAAGGAAGAAGCTTTACTGTTTTGCTGAATTGGATTTTTCTTTTGTTTTGTTATCAGGTTTGTTATGCACGGATTTTGGATTTGAAGAGGAAGTTTTTGGAGGCTGCACTGCGTTATTATGATATATCTCAAATTGAAAAGAGACAGATAGGAGATGAGTATGTAGAAATTGGATTCTATTTACTAAGTGTTGTTCTACATTGATCTTTACCATTTTCAAAATGCTGCATCTGAGCTTGTGAAAGCTTTCTCCATTTTGCATGATGTTTAAGAGTCAAATCTCTTCCATTTCTGTATATCCATGTTTGTATCTGCTGTGTTCTTTGGCCTTTGCTGCATGCCCAATGGCCTTGATATTATCACAATCATTCTGGGATCTTTTATGGCCAGGAATAGATAGGGAAACTGTTAACCTTTCACTAGAGCTACACATTTTGCATTTCACACTATTATATTTGACTTTTTGATATATAGATTGAACTGCATAGCAAAATATGGAATTTTTGACTTTTGTTTCTGATGCTTTTTGTTATTGTAATGTTATGCTTCTTTTTCCTCTGTTCTCTTCAAGAACTGGCATTTGACTTTGAAAATCCTGTCGGCGTTATTACTTTCAGAAATACAATTTATTTTTATACATTGCGTCTCTTATGAAATAAAATTTACTGATTTCTCTGCCATGTCCATTGAAGAACCATTGACGAGGAAGCCCTGGAACAGGCGCTATCTGCTGCTGTGACTTGCACAATCTTGGCTGCGGCAGGTCCACAACGTTCTCGTGTTCTTGCTACTTTGTACAAGGTAATAACACTTTCTTCATGTAAAAATTCATGCTTTAATCTAATTTGTGGTGCACTGTTGCAAGTGATGTTGATTCATTGGAAAATGGCTCAGGACGAACGATGCTCGAAGTTAAAAATTTATCCTATATTGCAGAAGGTTCTCTCTCTCTCTTTTGTGCACACATGCAGCACACCTGCATCAATACCTTGCTGTCTTCCTTATTACCGTTTTCTCAATACCATATGATTTCAACTAATAGAAATCTTGTAACAAATTCATCAGGTCTATCTAGAGAGAATTTTGAGAAAACCAGAAATTGATGCGTTTGCTGAAGAACTAAAAGCACATCAGGTTTTAATATGTTTCTTATTGTGTTTAAGGATAACAGTTCATTTAATGGTGTAAGATATATTGAATGCCTTCTCTTTGGTGGATTAACAGAAAGCTCTTCTGCCAGACAATTTTACTGTTCTGGACCGTGCTATGATTGAACACAATCTTCTAAGTGCGAGCAAGCTTTACACAAATATCAGGTTGGATATGACACTTCTTAGTTTCCTTTTTTATTGAATTTCTTTGCATAAGATTTCTGTACTGAGCTATATATATTGTTTTTCTTTCCACTTTATCTTTCCACAGTTTTGATGAGTTGGGCACCTTGCTGGGAATTTATCCACAAAAGGTACAATTTTTCCTAAGCTTTAATCAGTGTTGTACTTTCATTTCTTGTTTGCTTCTAAAACATTAGAGAGTCACACTGCTAATTGTTTTCATGTTTGCATCTGTGGACCTGAAATTTCTTGTGAACCCTTTGCTGTTGTTTCTCATTGCTTTCCCAATTTTGCTGTCTAGCCTATTCCCAAATTGGCTGTTAAGGTCATGAGCATTAATGAATTTTGTGCCTATTTAAAATTTGTAATCTAGACCTCTTACTATATCTGCAATACTTCTACATATCGCTTTTTTTTTTCTTACTTTATATGTTGGACTTCCGGTAGGTGGTCTTGTTTTGATCTTGACTTTGTTTCTTGCTTCTCCTTTCTTTCTCATATGCATGCATGCACACAGGATCACATAGGTCATTTGTCTTAAAGCTTGAACACATTGCTGCTTTTGCTTGCAGGCAGAAAAGATAGCATCGAGAATGATTTACGAGGACAGAATGAGGGGATCAATTGATCAGGTATGAAATTCTAAAGTAAATTTAATTCTTTTTCAATTAACAATGATGAAACTATAGTGAGTTATGCTGGTAGGACTGCACTTTGATTATGGGTTTGAAACATTTGGATGTGTTTTGAGGATTTTCTTGCAGGGTTCTGCTTTTTTTTTTTTCCTGATAGTATTTTGTGTAGTAATGAGTTGAGAAATTGGACCATCAGTCTACTTTTGCTTTATCAATTTTGGCATTGCATTTGTTTGATGACTTCTAAAAATGCTGAGCTCATTTATCATTACCAAGGTATCGTTGTCACATTAAATCAAGTTATTGGTTGGGTAATTTGTGCCTTGGGCTTTCCCTGTGATCACTTCTATTTTTTGTTGGTCATTGTAGGACAAGTTTGAAAATTGTATTGCATGCTTTTGGTTGAATATATTGCAGCTATCTAACATGGTTTCACATCAGGTGGAAGCTGTCATTCACTTTGAGGATGACACTGAAGAACTGCAACAATGGGATCAACAGGTAAATTATCTGCCTTCGTTGTTGATTTCATGGGATTTCTTAAGGAATTCAATATTGTCATGATTCCATTGTAATTTTTCATCACCTTTTTTAAAATCCTTGTTACCCTACAGATTGTAGGTCTATGTCAATCCTTGAATGATGTCTTGGACAGTATGGCAAAGAAGGGCTTGTCAATCCCGGTCTGATATGTTTTTTTGGATGGCTAGTTGAAAGAGGAGTAGCATTTATCTGTCAAAAGTAACATTTGTAACTTTTGTTTTTTGTTTTTTAATTTATTTCTACAGTTTAGAAATCTAAACGCCACTCCAATTTTGGTCAGGAAGTATTATTTTTTTGGGAGGCATTTGAGAGGCAGTTGCCAATGATTTTCTTTCAACTTCATTTTTAACTGCGATGTGTTTGCCTTCTGTATGAATGAACAAACAAGGAACCAGTCGCCTCTAGGTTCATGCGGAAAAACTTCATTTTTAACTGTTGCGATGTGTTAGCCTTCTGTATGAATGTACAAACAAGGAACCAGCCGCCTCAAGAAATAAAATTATTCATAGGATCTCAATATAGTTTTAACAGGAATTGCAGAATTTAAATTCATATTACATTTAAACAGAAACTACTCGGATGAAACAAAAATTATGCCTTGTTAAAAAAAAAAAAAGAACAAACAAAAATGATGCCACCAGTAACACAATGAAAAAGGAACATTATACTTCGATTTTATTGTTTTGTTTCTGTACAAGGTATTTTGTGATTTTTTTTTTTTGAAATAAAGGTATTTTATGATTTATTCACACGAGAAAAGCTATGCCATCTAAAAGGAGGAAACGAAAAGAAAAATCTTATCTTTCTCTATATCCCCTTGTGAGGGTACCTATCCTTCCTTTTTTTTTTAAAAAAAAAAATTGTCCTAGAATCTAATCACCTGTCATGTTACCTGCCAAATGTATTTAAAAAAGGAGGAAGCTATTTATCTATTTGATGACTAACAAGAAACTATCTATCTATTTGGAGCTCTAGATGGAGAATTCTTTGCTGAATCCTTTCCTGTTTGTAAGAGCACGTCATGGTTGATGGACGCCAACTGTGACAGATTCTGCCAAAAAAAAAAAAGAAAAAAAATCAACTTATATCGAGTTTGTAAGTTGTAACTACTATTTTCCAAATTCCCATCTAGAGAAATGATAAGCAGGAGAAGAAATAAATACTAGTCCCGAATCTTTGAGGATGTTTACTCTTTAGTGTGAGGTAGGGTCAGCACAAGGCATTTAATTTGAAGTACTACAGTATGAGCAACAGCGAAAGGATATGGTTTTACCTGAGAGGCGAGTAAGGATTATTACCTTGAAAGAGAAATTTATCAAGGAGAGATTAAGTGGAGAAGAATCAAACTCTGCCAGATCACCGCATTCATCCATCTAACAGAAGAAAATAGGTAAATGGGTAAAAAAAAAAAACTAGGACTCTAAACCGATAGGGTTCTCCCTCAGTAACGCCCCTTCTCCTCCCTTCTTTTCTAACTCAAGAAATGGAAATAAAACTGTTGAAATCAATGTAGTAGCATTTGTGCCTAAAAGATGAATATGCATACCTCTACACTAGAGTTGGAGGACGAGTCATAAGCGTCAGTGTCAGAGTGACTGCTGTTATGATCATTTGGCATTCCACTAGACATTTGAGAAAAACGTGACACAAAGTAGCTGGTGTCATCTGCACTGTCAGGACTCGGTACAAAGACAGCCTAGCAACCAAAATTAGGAAGAGGTAAAATATTTAACAAACTCCAGAAATGGGGAAAAGAATTGATTCTTTAGAGACATGTATATATATTTTACTCTCATGGGCACTGAAACAGGATGATGAAGCCCTTTTTGAATTTAGCCTATTGCAGTTATATAATGCAATATGTATAACTTAATAGTTAATATCAAATGCTTGCGGGAATATTATATCATTTTAAACAAGATCCTATGAGAAGAAATTTTACTAGAGCAATATGTTGTTGTTGTTATCTTTTTTTTTAAAAAAAAATTTATGTTGGATTTGAGTTGCAGCATGCCTGGTAAGCAATGTTTCTCTCTGGACGCCCAACTCTACCACTGCAGATTTGCTTGGCACAAGGCATTTCATTCAACCACTTACGAGTATGTATTTTACTCCACATTCACAATATGCTCAAATAAGCCATGAAGGAACTTAATAATGGTGCATCACAGTTCTAAGAAATTATGAATTTAAAATCCACCAAAAGAAGAATAAATTCTTACCTTTTGCAATGCAAGGTTGTCCCAATCTACTCCTCTGAAGAAAGGATGTGACTTAACCTATATGATAAGCAACAAGGCATGAGTATGGATCTTGAAACTCAGTAAGTTCTTTTTCAAATATTCATGATGCATAAAGATGTTGCTTTGTTAATGAATGAAGTTTGGACAGTGAACTACAACCTCTGCCGATCCATTGGCTCCTAAGCGTTGATCTGGATCATGAGTGATCAACCTATAAGGAAAAAAAAAAAAAGAGGTCATAATCCTTTAACTGTAAAGATCAGATACTATGCCAAATTCACAAATAGAATAATTTTATGCACAATAGTTAGCAAGATGTGAGCAATACAAAAATGGTAATATATGTGTGTTAATGATCCACGTAGGCATGAGTTAGTGGAAAATGAAGACAATGTAAAAGATGAATATATTGTAAAGAATGCGTAATCTTTGCTAAATAAGAGAAGTAAGCATAATAGATGTCAATCTAGGAAAAACATGAGAGAACCTATAACTGATAATGTGAAGTTCCCTTTAGTGTCATATGTATTAGGGGCTTAGTGTACACTACTACACATGTACAAGATATGTAAAATATGTATTACTAGCATTTATTAGCTAAACCACATAAAGACATATAAGGGCCCATAATTGTTGCATAACACGTGTATTAACAGATAGAAAGGATTATCACGCCATATCTGACAGATTATACTGAACAATTGATGGTTTCTCTCTAGTTATTGCATTTAGTGAATAACATTATCAAAGTCCCTTTAAAATTGAGGACCATCTTTCATGTCCAACACACCAAGACATAATTTAAAGGTAACACAAATGATACTCTGCATCAATGGATCCAGCCAAAAAAAGGTGCAAACAATTTCTTAGAGATTCAGTATCATTGCCAACCTGTTAATCAAGTCCTGGGCCTCAAAAGACATGCTCTCTGGAACAGGAGGCCAAGGGATTTTTCTATTAAGAATGTTGTCAAAAATTATCTGCACGCGGAAAACAATAAGGCAAACAGGGATTACTTCAAAGATAAATAGTTAAAGAAAAAAATAAAAGATGTAATCCAAGGAACACAAGCCAGGCAGCTGAATTTAACTAGCAATGAATGAAAGCAGTCATAAATAAACACACAACGAAAATGGAAATCTACTTGAGTGGATAAGTACTTTCATAATGCTATAACTCTGCCCAGTGTAAAATATGTATATCGATCTTTTAGACAAACCTTCATTTTTTCATTAAGATATTCATAATTGAAATCCAAAATTCAGTAGCAATTCTTGCATTTTCAAAGTAAACCACACTATGGAGAAGGTTATACAGCCCAAACGTCAAAGGCAGGTAATCACAAGAGAGAAACCAATTTTAACATTAAGATCCAACTCGCAGTGCATATAAGATATTCAGATATTTGTCAGACACTTCAGACAGTAAATAGCAACATAGAGTTTGTTTCTTGCAATCACACGTATGATATATCTAACGAAAATTTAATACACTTGCAAAAATTGCTGTCATTTCCAGCAACTACTACTTAGGACCATGAAAGATACCTCAGGCCGTTCAGCAGTGAAGGGAGGAATCCCAGTTATAAATTCAAATAAGATTATCCCCACAGACCACCAATCAACAGCATAACCTGCATGAATGACAAGAAGGTAAATACAACACCTTGGAAAACAGGGGATAAATCCAAATACAGGTCGCAACCAGACCATGGGCAGTTCCAAGTAGAATTTCGGGGGCCAAATAGTCAGGTGTTCCAACAGCTGAATGCCGACTTGTGTCTTCTGTTTGTTGAATGTGTAGATTAAGAGCATCTGAGACTTCATCTCCATTACTCTCTGGTCCTGATAACTCAATGGTGCTATTTATGAGGCCAATTTTTGATAACCCAAAGTCTGTAAGCTGATAATATAAGCAATAATTAGCACATCACCGCCTGTACATGATGAGGTTGATATAAAATGCAAATATATGGGAGCATGCAATGCAGAGAACTCTAGCTCTACAAGAAGCATTGAAAACCTATATATGCAAGTGCAAAAATTCAAAAATCATTACTTATTATTTCCAAGAATTGGTGAAATTGTAGACTTTAAAGTCCATACCTTGATGTGCCCATCATGTGCAATCAATATGTTGTCTGGTTTCAGATCCCGATGCACAATTCCAAGAGAATGAAGATACTCTAAAGCAAGAACCTGTAACAGATGGAACCTACATAAGTAAGGTTAAAAGAACTAAATAAGCAGACATGGGATACAGATGATTTTAGTTTAACAAACCAGTTCTGCAATATATATACGAGCTATCTCTTCCTCGAGGCAACCAACTTTTCTCAGCAAGGAGTACAAATCACCTCCATTAAGGTATTCCATAACCAAATAGAGGTTATCTCTACAGGTGAAGGAATAAAAAAATCGAACCTGTAATGAAAAGACCACATTTTTATATGCAAAGAGTTCAAAATTATAGCTTCACAAATTGTGGTAAGCATATAACAAACATTATTTTAAAAGGCTGATAATTGAAGATGCCATGCTGGTTCAAGAAGAAACGAAGGGATGAATATATGCAAGGATCGGGAGCTCAAACAAATGTTAGACATGTGGCAGGAAACTAACTAATTTCCTGAAAATATTTCACACAAGAAGGTGTGCTTTGAAATTTTTCTAAAATCAAGAACAAGTCGATAGTTGAAAACAATTTGAACTACAATATTACCACAAATGGGTTTCGAACTGTTATTAGTATGTTACGCTCTGCTAATATGCGCTGAACATCATTCTTGCGCAACATGTCCAGTTTCTTGAGCACCTGAAGAAACAAACAACTGTATTATAATAGCATGTACATGCAAAAACAATTATTTACCTATTTCAATGACAGAAAACCCCAAGCACCAATTTATAAAAAAATTTTATTGCTTTCCAGGGAAAGACAAATGTTGTGCTAATGATCAGACAAAGACCACTGGTGGGAAGAACAATGATATTCCCTAATAACAATGATTTACTATTCTGTCCAAACTGTTCAAGGAAAATTAAGAACGTTCTTGAATGCTACAACAGTAATGAATATCTTAAGCAACAAGGATCTCTGGTTGCTTTGCATATGGAAAGACATGCAAATGTACGTAATGGTACAGTAAATTCCTCATATACATTCTCTACTACCACCAGAACTTCAGGCTCATCAACTTATCAGCGTGTTATTCAAATTTTCTTCCATGATTTTTGTTGTATTTAACTCACATTTCACCGCGAGTATATCCATGGTTGAAGTGATTATGGGTAAACAACAAAAAGAAGTCCACATAATTATTCAGTTTATTTTCTGTTTTACAGGGCAGCATATCGACCAAAGATGACTGTTTACCTTGATTGCAAACAAATCTCCTGTTATACGTTTACGTGCAAGAAAGACTTTACCGAAGGCACCTCTACTAATTGGTTTGATAATTTCAAAATCATCAATGCTCGTCCGTTCTTTATGTGATGAATGTACAGGAGTTGACATTGCACTACTTTGAGATGCATTATCCAAAAGAAGTCTAGAGTTTTCCTTAGATTTGCCATCACTTTTAGGACTTTTAGCATCCATTACATCACAAGCAAGTATATATTTTTCCCTGCAGATACAATTAGAAAACAGGGGATGAATATTTTCAAGGAGTTGACAATTTGTATTTGTTATAAGAAAAGCTCCTCTGAACATCTAATTACCGCAAAAGCTTCTCTATCCGACTCCCGAAAGTATCTATTACAAGAGCTTTGAGCTTGCTACGCTGCAAAACATCCTGCAGATCTTGCACGCAAGCAAGTAAAAACTCATATGACCCTTCCTTTGAGAGATCTGTACTTGCCACACAGCGGGCTATGTCTGAAAGATCAATCATCTGGTCAGGAAAAAGAGAACAGACAAGTTAGGGGCATATTCAGCATTACACTATACTCTAAAGTGCACAATACATAAAAAGCCTAAATTAAACAAAATAAATAACAGCGCCCCCATACAAAGTTAAATGGAAAGTATTAAGTTTTGATTTCCACCTACTGTTATCACATAGAGCTCGTTAGCACATCTGATGCAATCTGGGAGAAACAAATATTAACTCCTGGCTCAGCAAAGCCTAATACTGGGTCAAAACTGATGATCAATGGACTAAAATTTTGAGAAGTGATGAACAAACTATGATAAATCTACTTGTAAGCAGAAATTCTGTTATCAGCGTTTAAGGAAATAAACTGAGTTTTTGCTTGGACAGCAAGCTATCCTGTGGAGAAGAATTATTGGCAAAACAAATTAATAGCTGGAAAAAGAACTTTGGAATGCATTTTTTCGGATCTTTACATTGTTCCTAAAGAAAAATTTATGATGCGACATCCTGTTTAATGTTTGACTAAATATTCGGCGAAATTTTGAGATGGTGAAAATCATTTGAAAAAAGCTTTGGAATTTGCTATCTACTTAATCTAGTTGCTTGGTTCCAGTGAGCAATTTCGGACTTCTGGATTTTACTGGATCTCAGGATGACCCGAGTAAAACACACAAAGCACCAAGTTCACTAGATAACCTCCCAAATGCCAAATCAAGCTGTAGATATAAGTTTAGATGCTAAATTTCCATGATAGTTCTCTGTTCTGAAAATTAATGGGGTTGTATAAATTAATACTACCACCTGTTGGATGTTCAAGTAACAAGATCTTCCGCAGAAATGACTAACCTGTTGAACATCCTCTAGCTCTGAAGGATTATTTTGCTCTAACCAGAAGGAATCAAAATGGCCAGCTCTAGGAGTATTTGTAGAGGAAACTGATGTCATGCTCCCAGTTGAGGAAGGTGTACCATAATTGCATAACTTTATACCAAGATGACCCTTTAAATTAACAGGGGGTAGGTGAGAGTCATCGATAAAGGCAGTATCCATCTCATGTATGTCCTCAAACATTCCTTCCACACCTTTATTTCGCCATTCACTTATATTGGGACAGCAAACTTCAGCTGTGACACAATTTGCATTCTGTGCTCTTGAATATTCAGGACTGCCATGTGATTGATGAAAATTTACGTTTCGTGATTCTACAATCTGTTCCAATATCTCTGCAAGGTTTGAAAGGCGTTCATTTACATCTAGACAATTTGAATCGCACTTATCTGCATATGCACATATATAAGAATGGGATTCTAGATGAGAGATAGGAACAATTTCTTCACATATTCTACAGATCACTAGATCAGATCCATCTAAAACTCGTTCCTGTTCATGAAGAGAATCATCTAAGCAGTTTTCCTGCTCATGAAGTGAATCGTCGGAATTGCTTCGTGAATTTATAACAGTGCCTTTATCAGTTTCACAAAACTGATGCACTCCTAAAGGGGACTCATTTCTGGCTTTCTGACATGGCAACTTTTGCTCAAAATCCAGAGAATCCTTCCCAGAAGTTGCTCCATTCTGATCATCTAACTCTTGAGAGCCACCACTCATTGCTTCAGAAAGAGAAGATAAATTATTCTGTCTCGGCAACTTTTGTTTGACATCACCTTTCTGATTTAAAGCATAACCCGAATCAGAATCGCTAATCACATGATTGGCAACCCAGCTCATGTCAACAGAAGGAACACTTTCTAGACATTTTTTGAATTTACGAAGTGATTTCTCATCAATAGGTTCAGTGTCTTTCTGGAACTGCAAAAGTCTAGTGCAGCGTGTCAATATGAAAAGCATGCGGGTAAATAGCCACTTTAGGAATCCTGTTTGACACTGTTGCCTTTTCTCAGTCAGATCTTGGACAATTATTTCACACTTGACACGAAACTGAGAACAGGTCATCTCCATACACAGTTGAGCCAGAACAAGAAGATCCTCTGCCATTTTCAGCTCTTCTTGCAATGAAGGGTCAATTTTCTCAAGTACATCCAAAGCATCCCCTGCAAAAATAGCCAGTTCCGCATTCACCACTTCTTTAGCAGCATCAAATCTTGAATGCAATGAACCCAAAAGCTCCTAATATCACATCAAGAAACAAAAAAAGAAAAATAGATAAGTTATAAAATTAGTAGTTTTTTTCCTCAAAATACATGCACACGAACATCAAAAGAAATAGAACTTTGTTTATCGCATGTTATAAAAATATTTGGTAAAAAAAGTCTTGCAAAGCAGCATTCATTTAGCCTATAGCACGCCAATAGCGTGAGATAGCATATGTCACAGTTACTATCCTAAAATTTAAGTTACAATAAACCTCGCACAACTCATATTTATCCCAAGATCATAAATACAGTCAAAAGACACACACAAATAGCTAACAAGATATCAGGCTATAAAAATGGACTGAGAACCAATGTGACAAATGACAATAATATACATTTACTTACAACAAAAATTAGATACTATTCATCGTTCCTACTTGTTGAAGATCCATTGTGACATTCATTCTCAGTATTGCTTGTGAAAATGAAGTGCAAGATCCAAACCAAAATCTTCACTAACAAACCATAGAATGATACCTTCAAATCACTGTAACTATGAGCCCGATGATGAGCAAGTTGAATCCCACCCTTTGGTCCTAATTCATGTGAAAAGCTTTTTAAGCCTTTTGACACTTTACCCCGGCTTGGATTCTCCAAAGAAGATTGTTTTCCATTAAGATGATTCTCCCCATCTGGGAATTTAATTCCTCTTTGTTCCCTGTTGTTAAGTGTCTGCATCTTACCTTCCAAGCTTCTCTCCTGTCAAATTAGTAGAATGGCTTAATAATTCTTTAAGTGAAGAATAAAATTTCAATGGAGTAGCTGTCTCCAAAGCATGTTTATAGAGAGCTCACCTCAATATTTGCAGAAGCATCATTGATAACTTGGCTAGTACCCTTGGAAAAATGTGATGTGAGCCATTGAGTTATCTTCTTTCCTTTATGGGATTAAAAATATGAAACCAGAAAATGCATTCATTTTCAATAAAGAACAAAGTACAAAACAGAAAAAGGAAAAAAAGGACCATCAGTAGAAGAAGAATAGTATATGTTCCAATAAACCTAAAAACAAAATCTTTGAAAAACAAGTCCTGACAAACAAGAGTATTAGTACTTGATACTTAGAATTAGCCAGTTGGAATTCTGTCTGTGGAGAGCATCGAAAAACCAATTAACAGAACAAGTAGGATGTTAAAATGAGAAATCCGTGACACTTAATTAAAAAAAGCTGTGCTTAGGGAATGATCCTCACAAATGGTTCAACAGAAACAACTTATAACAATGCTAACAACACTGGTTCTGAGGCCCTAAGTCTCTTCAAAAGAACAAGACACTGTGGTCTCTAAGAGTCAACTGCTCGAGGACAAAATAAGAGAACAATTATCAGAACACTTCAACATGAAAAACCCTGTAATTCTTAATTAACAGTAGCCAAAAAGATGCCAACCAAAAGTATTTGGTATTTAGGAGAAATTATGCTCCAGATTTGAAGGGGAAGACCCGCCAGAATTCAGAAAATAAATTTTAAAAAAAGTTTCACTTCAAGTATTCATTTATGAAACTATCAAAAAGTATTGTATGAACACATGGCCAATCTTGTTCATCAAAATGTGCAAAACATGGGATCTTACATAATGCAAAGTCAACCACACCTACATAGTACCTTTCTCAAGTCCCAGAAGGGACGGCTTCAATTTTGTTGGAGCCATGAGCCATTTAGAAGATTTGTGTTGTGAATATAACTTCCCATTCTTTATCATTTAAGCAAGAACATTCATCGAAGTCTAAAGGTGGAATTCATTTGCACGACTTAACCCATAATCACATTAAAATGGAAATAATTTTGACCAGTGCCATCAATTTTTCATCAGTCTAGGAATTGAGGCAAGTAGCCATCATCAGCATGCATGGAATGAAGACCGCAAAATCAAATTGCCAGTGTAACCAAATAGGACCACAGCCCCCAAAAATTTCACAGCACGGATGCAAATAGACAGTTCAATCATCAATGTAATGTCTTACAGGTTGTTAACTACAAGAAACCTCCTGATTAAAATCTGAAGTACACAAAAGCCTTTTGAAAGGTCAAAATTGCTAAAAACTAATAAATCCTAAAAAATCCTGATCCAACAAAGCTAATATCAACTCTTTCTTATCAGATTACCTTAAGACAGGGCTCCTGTCAACTACAATCCTATTTTCATTATCGCACAGCTTAGAACCCTCGTTAAACAGTTTGTACAGAAACAAACTAAGCTTTTTCTCTATGTAAACAAAAAAAAAATTAACTAAAATTAGAAATTTAATCTCCAAAGCCTAAGATAACTAAAATTAGAAAAAAAAAAGAAAAAAATCTAAACAAAAATTCAATACATATATAAACAAACGGAAAAATTCAAAAGTAAAAATCAATCGAACCTCCTTTTGTAGGAGGCACAAACGTCTTTTGTCCTTCAGATATGCTGTTCTGCTTTTGTTGATTTCCTTTCGCAAGAGGAGGAGGCGGCCTCGAAGGAGCCGTTACGTAGCTCTTCTTCGACTCGGTTAATAATAACTCATCCGGTTTCTCAACTCGGCGAGTCTTAATCCGATTCAAACCGGAGGGAATATCGGTCGGATTTGTGTCGTTCATCGTACAAAAAAAATGTCGTCGGAAAAAAATTAGATAAAAAGAGAGAAAACAAACGGTTAGGAGTTCATTGGCAGTTGAAAGAGGTAATAGGCAGCATACGAATAATATTAGAAAGAGACGTTGATGTTGTTTGGCATTAGCAGCTG
>CATIWO010623988.1:0-44136 GCA_949673435.1 Macaranga tanarius
ATACCTAAATAAAATTCTCAAGAATAACTTTTGATTACCTATAAACTTTGAAAAGTACCAAAGAAAATTTCAAGTGGCAATCACCGAAGAATTTAACAACTTGCAATAATAATAATAATAATAATAATAATAATAATAATATCAAACTAAAAATATTCAATCTCAAGGGAGTTTCAAAATAATAATAATACTAATAATAATAATAAATAAATAAATCAATCAAATTAAAAAGAGTCACTCACTATTTAGTTGGCTCTTCCCTTTTCTCCTTTCTCTTCTCTCACTCCCTGCTCTCACTTTTTTTTTTCTTTAGCTTCTAGTACTAAAAACGGTACCATTCTCTATTTCTTACTATTCTAACATGTAGAGTCAAAAATTGCATAAGTCATCCTTGCCCATTTCTTGGACTAACGTGTGGGCCTTTTATTTTTATATTCAATGGCGGTTTAGGCAATTTTTTATATTTAGTCCTTCAACTTTATTTCCTTCAATTAGGTCCTTTATTCAAACTTATTTTTTATATAATTTAATCCTATTTGTGGGCATAAATAAATATTTGAATACGGACCTGATAATTCTTCCCCTTTTAAGAACTTTTTTCCTCAAAATTTGTGGGCATAAATAAACATAACTTAATCATGAAGAAATAATTGTAGGTACAAATGTCTCATATCCTCCTCTCGTTCCCACGTGGCTTCCTCACGAGGATGATTTCCCCATAGCACTTGAACTAGCAAAATGACCTTGTTGCACAGTATCTTTTAAGCTTTGGCGATGATCGATATCGGTTCCTCCTCGTAACTCAAATTTTCTTTCAGTTCCATGAGTTGTTTTCGTAGTACATGCGAAGGGTCACTTCTGTATCTCCTCAGCATCAACATATGGAAGACATTATGAATCCCTAACAAGTTTAGGGGTAGAGCCAGTCGATAAGCTACTGGCCCAACATGCTCGATTACTTCATAAGTCCCTATAAATCTCGGGTTTAATTTGACGTGTTTGCCGAATCTTAGTACACCCTTCCATGGAGATATCTTCAGAAACACCTTTTCTTCCATGTTGTATTCAATATCGGCTCGCTTCAAGTTGGCATAGCTTTTTTTCCTATTTTGAGCCACTTTCATGTTGGCTTGAATAATCCGAAGATTTTTCATAGTTATCTGCACCAATTCTGGACCTAATACTTTTTTTTCTCCAGCTTCCTCCCAATAAATGGGGGTTCTACACTTCTTTCCATAAAGCGCTTCGAACGGAGCCATATTAATGCTACTCTAGCAGCTGTTATTATAAGCAAATTCCATCAACGACATTTGCTTATCCCAGTTGCCCCCGAATGCTAATGCATTAGCCCTAAGCATATCTTTCAAAATTTGTATGGTGTGTTCAGATTAACCGTCTATTTGAGGGTGAAAAGTTGTACTAAATTTCAATTTAGTACCCAATGCTTCTTGTAAACTCGGCCAAAATTGTGAAGTAACTATGGGGTTGTGATCTAATATGATTGATAATGGGACTCCATAGAGTCTCATGATCTCTTTCATATAAAGCTCGACCAATTTATTCAAATTGTAGCTAACTTTGACTGGTAAGAAATGTACTAATTTCGTTAACTGATTCACGATTACCCATATAATGTTTTGTCCTAGTTGGGTCTTTGGTAGTCCCAATATGAAATCCATGGTGATGTGTTCCCACTTCCACTCACGAATCGACAAGGATTGTAATAATTTTGTGGGATGTTTGTGTTCATCTTTTACCTGTTGACACGTTAAACACTTGGATAGAAACTCTACTACATCACCTTTCATCCCTTTCCACTAATAATTTTCTTTTGGCATCTTATACATTTTTGTGCTTCCAAAATGCATAGAGTATGTAGAATAATGTGCTTCTTCTATAATTTCTCGTCGCAGTTCATTTATATTCGGCACGTATAATCTATTTTTGAATTTCAAAACTCCATCCTCAATACACTTTAATTCTTTCATTTTTCCACTTTTTACATCTCCTATAGTTTCTCTGTTTCCTTATCTATATGTTGAGCTGCTGCTATCCTTTCTAATAACATCTACCTTACCTTCAAGGTGGCTAAAACCCCACTAGAAGAATCCATTATAAGTTCAATGTTTAGTTTTTGCAATTCAATCAATAACGGCATTGTTGTTGTACGAATATGATATAAACTTCCACCCAAATTTTGGCTTAGCGCATCGGCTACCACGTTTGCTTTTCCTGAGTGATACTCGATCGTACAATCATAATCTTTTAATAACTCCACCTAACATATTTGTCTCAAATTTAACTCCTTATGAGTTAAGATATACTTCAGGATTTTGTGATCCGTGAATATCTGATAGATGACTCCGTATAAGTAATGTCTCCATATCTTTAATGCGAACACCACTGCCACTAATTCTAGATTATGTGTGGGATAATTCTGCTCCTGTGGTCTTAGTTGCCTTGATGTATACGCTACTACTTTTCCATTATGCATTAATACATAACCAAGCCCTTACTTTAAAGCATCACTATATACCACATAATGACCTCCTTCAACTGGTAACGTTAATATTGGCGCCATAACCAATTTCTTCTTTAAGATTTTAAAACTCCTTTAACATTCGAACTCCACATGAACTTCATATTCTTCCTTAGTAATTTTGTCAATGGTGACGCTATGATTGAGAAATCTTATACGAATCATCGATAGTAGCCCGCTAAACTTAGGAAGCTTCGTATTTCCGTTATATTTCTTGGTGGCTTCCAATTGACAATCGTGGTGATTTTGCTAGGGTCCTCGTATACTCCTTCAGTTGATATCACGTGCCTAAGAAATGCAACCTTATCCAACCAGAATTCGTATTTGCCAAACTTCGCATATAATTGTTTAGCTATCAAAATCTCTAATATTATCTTTAGTTGTTCCTCATGTTACTCTTTTGACTTTGAGTACACCATAATATCGTCAATGAATATAATCATGAACTTATCCAAATACGGTTTAAATATGCAATTCATCAAATCCATGAATGCAGCCGGTGCATTCATGATTCTGAACGGTATTACCATGAACTCGTAGTGTCCATATCTCATTCTAAATGCAGTCTTTGATATATTTCAAATTCCTTAATCCTCAACTGGTGATAACTAAAGCGCAAATCTATCTTCGAGAACACCTTTACTCCTTACAGTTGGTTAAATAAGTCTTTGATTCTAGGTAAGGGATATTTATTCCAGATTATGACCTTATTCAGCTGTCTATAATCTATACACAGCTGAAGAGATCCATCTTTCTTCTTTAAGAACAGTACGGGTGCACCCTAAGGTGAAAAACTTGGTCGAATGAATCCTTTATCCAGTAGTTCTTACAACTACACCTTCAATTCTCTCAATTCTACTAGAGTCATCCTATACGGCGTTTGTGATATAGGAGCTATTCCAAGCGTAAGTTCAATCTCAAACTCAATCTCTTATTCTAGTGGTAATCCTGGTAAATCATCAGGAAACACGTCCTCGAACTCGTGCACTACTAGTAGTTCTTTTAATTTCGTATATTCCTTTCTTTCTTCTACTACTGAAGCTATAGAAGGTTCATACTCCTTTCTAAGATATTTTTCAACTTTCATCATCAAAATTATCTTAATAGGAGTCTTCCTATCTTCTCCAACAAATATTATCTTCATTCTATCTTCTCCTTCCAACTTTACTTACCTAGTGAAGCAATTCACATTCGCTCGGTAATGGCTCAATCCATCCATCCCGAGTATTACATCAAACTCATCAAGATGCAGGGGTATGAAATCCCATTTCATTTTACCCTCATCAATTTCTACCAAAACATTCCTACACACATTATTACACACAATACTCATACCTAAAGGCATGCTCATAACCATAGGTTCATTCAAGTCATTCATCTTAAGTTTATTATTCATCACAAAAGTTATTGATATAAATCAATATGTAGCACCGGGATTAATCAATATACGTGCTAACTTACTGTTGATGTAAGCCTTACCCACTATCACATCCGGGGACTTTTCTGCCTCCTTCTTAGTGACAGCATAGATCCTCACCTGTTGCGCACCACTTATTATAGCGCTCGGCTCTTCTGCTTAATTTTGTTGTGGTTGTATTACTTTATTCCTTTCTCTAGCCATATTCACAGGCCTTCCTAATCTAGTTGATCTTCCACATCGCTCACTACGAGGAGCATATGATGCTTGTACTGACGGTTCTCCTAATTGTGCTTTCGTGTAGCTTCTGGAAAAATGTCCAATCTCATTACACTGGAATCATCTAATCTCCAACTGACTACACCTTTGTGAATGATTCTTCCTACATACATTGCACCAAGGTAATGCATCTCTTCCCTGCATGTTATATCTAATATTTATTTGTCCTAACAGTCTCGCCAGTTGTCTAACCAATGCCTGACTTCCCTAGGGTCGGTTTCCACCCCCTGACCTCACATTGCTTCTTAGATAAGGAAAGAATCTTGTTCGTCATTCCTCATTCCTTCTCCAGGGTTGTTGTGAGGACTTGGGCTACTAATTTTATCAGGTCTAAGCTGAAACCTTAAATTCCTTATCGAGCTTTTTCTGCTCCATTGCTTTCTCGACCTAACTTTGGAATGTAGTTCCAACATATAGGTTCAGCTTTCCTCTCAAGGATATATGCAAACCTTCTTTGAACTTCTCACTCCTCCTCTCTTCAATAGGATATATATCCTTGGCATATATGTACAAATCTTCAAATTTATTTACATATTCCCTTACCATAATCAATCCTTGTAGATGAATGATGAATGCAGCCATCTTCTCTTTTTGATAACTCTCTGTTAAGTATTCTCTGTGAAACTCTTCCTGGAACACTTGCCAGTTCAAGGCCTCCCCGTAGAGATTCTGAATTCGATTCAACCAATTATCAACTTTATCAAACATCAACCCATAAATGTTACTCACCTTTTTTTCATTGCTCAGTTGCAGGGTCGTAAAAGCCTTCTCTGTGGTCTTGATCCATTTGCCAGCCTGACCTGGATCCAACGTGCCGTAAAAGTCATACGCTTCACAGTTCTTTGCATGCTCAATCACCTCTCTAGGCCTTTTATACTTTTCTCTGTCTCTTTCTGCCATTTTTGTGACCATAGTTCATGCCAATTTTGTAGTCTCTATATACATCATTTATGGTACTGGGTTAGCTATATTTTCATGTACCGGCACTGGTTACGGTCCATTTCATGCTCGCCTCGGCACATTATCATTGTTATCGACATTGAACTACCCTATTCACTCTTTGTACCATGTGCACATCCATCACTTCTTTTATTACTAATAAAGGCTTTATATGGAGTTTTATTTCACGGTGCACTCCCGCTTTGATTCACAGGCTCACCCCTTTTTTCTATATCCATTCTACCCATTTGGATACCTCAGCCCCTACCTCGGCCTCTCGGTCTACCTCTAGGTCTACCTTGAGCGCCTATACCACCTCCTTTAGTTCTTGCCATCACTTAACTTCCTATAATTCAGAATTAATCTGTTCAGTACCTTTAAATCTCTAAATATAACATCATCAATCATTTAGTTTCATTCATCACATAGATTTCATCCTAATTTAAACTTCATAGCCTACACTTCTAGAATCATCAATAATCCTATTTCTCAGTCTAAACTTTTCAAACCAAATGCTCTGATACAAAAACTTATAACACTCCTTCCTACCGGCACCCACGTTGGACAGATTCACGACCAGAGCTGTCCAATACTGAATAACGGTGCAAAAGGGTATCACTTCTAGCCTTATTATCCAGATTGACTAGTTTATAATATGGGATTAATATTAATTGTATCGCTCAAATAATATCTTAGAAATATCCATTCACGTTATTAATATCTTGGCATATTTGTTTGTTGCTTAATATCATTACCTAAACTTATATGCATCATAAACACTAATTATCAATAAGTATAAATGGTAATATAATAATCAAACTTATTTACAAAACACAATTACTGAATATAATATACATATGTATATATAAAATAATATACAATATAGTGTTCAGCAGTGAGGAGAAAAGGGGCTAGGGAAAAAGGGCCATCAAATATATAAACATGATACACCAAAAGGATCAAAAAGTCCTATCATCAACCCTAAATATGGTAGTCCATCTACCCTAAGATGTGCTACCCACATATATACCTAAAAGTAGTAGTATCAATCCTATACACTCAACCTTCAGCCGGCAAAAAGGGACATAATGTCAGTAGCGTCCGGGAACGGCTATGAGCAAGTCAAGGAGACTCGAATCCCAGTCTGGGTCTTATAGGTAATGTAAATACCAGTGAGGCAGTCATTATTGAAGTCATTTCACATCGTGTTATTACGGTAGTTAACAGCAATCGAGTCTACAGACATCCTAAAAGACAGGTCCGCGTAAGGATCATGCCTGATAAAGTAAAAGATCTCTGTATCGCTATCGTGAACATCTAAGGTCTGGGCCACCCACATGATCGCTGTAGGTACTATACAATATACACAGGAACATACAGGTAGCCAAGCTGAAAAGAAAACAAATTTTATAAAGGGAGTAGTGAGCATTTTCGTAGAAAATACCTAGTGAGCAGACTAAACTCCCAAAAGTTTATATGTAAATCTCAAAACTAAAATATCAAAATCAAGGAAATAATTTCTCAACCTCTATTAAATGACGTTTTGATAAAATAGATTAAATAAACAAGTATTTAATAATATAATTCACTATTTCCTTGTAAATAGTTAAACAAAATATATACATCAATCAAGAGTTAATACGCTAATGAAATAATACTCGACATATTAATTTGTATTCAGTTAGGTTACTATCAATGTGGTGCGTACCAGTCAGCACATTGAAGGTTCAAATCAGATATGCAAACTGATATAATAAAACCACTCGGATCAAACCCAAAGGCTTTTACAATCTTGAGCGTTGTCCCAAAAACAGTAATCATAAATATCTTAGCTATATATCCCAGATATAAGAATTAATAATTTTATATGAGCAGCTGTGTCTCGAACATAGTCTTACATCTAACCGAATCCTACCGTACCCCGGGTACGGTCTTACTGCAACCTTTTTTTTTATAGTGTACATATACTCACTTAATAATCACATTTATATATATATATATATATATATATATATATATATATATATATATATATATATATATAAATTTATTTAGTATCATTATTATTTATTGTATTCATCTATAACTATTATTATTAATATTATAATTTGTACATTTATTATTATTATTATCAATTTCCAAAAACTATCAAATACAAGGATATATATATATTTATTTATTCATTCTTCCCTTTTTTTTTTTATTATATATGTCAATTAATCTAAATTTTGATACTCAAGTCATATATATATGCACGCTCAACAGAGGATTTTTGTACATAAATTTAGAACTCGCTTCCTCACCAAGAGTAATTTCATAAGAACCATCAAAGAGAAAGCCATATACAAAAAAAAAAAACTTATACAGTTGACACCCAAAGAAAATTCTCAAGAATAACTTTTGGTTGCCTATAAACTTAGAGAAGTACCAAAAAAAATTTCAAGTGGTAATCACCCAGGGATTTAACAACTTGTAATAATAAAATAATAATAATAATATCAAACTAAAAATATTCAGTCTCAAGGGAGTTTGAAAAAAATAATAATAAATAAATCAAATAAATAAATCAAACTAAAAAGAGTCACTCACTATTTAGTCAGCTCTTCCCTTTTTCTCCTTTCTCTTCTCTCACTCCCTGCTCTCACTTTTTTTTTCTTTAACTTTTGGTGCCAAAAACGGTACTATTCTCTATTCCTTACTATTCTAACATGCAGAGTCCAAAATTGCATGAGGCATCCTTGCCCATTTCTTGGGCTAACGCGTGGGGCTTTTTTTTTTTTATATTCAATGGTGGTTTAGACCATTTTTTATATTTAGTCCTTCAACTTTATTTCTTTCAATTAGGTCCTTTATTCAAACTTATTTTTTATACAATTTAGTCATATTTAAATATATTATTAAATATTCGGATACAGATCTGACAGACATAACACAAAGTCAACTACAATAAAATAAAAATAAAAACTAAATCATTAAAATTAACAAAATAAAAAATAAAATACATTTTTTAACTATTATTTAATGATTGAAAAAAAAGTAACTAAAATGGAAGGAAAAAATAAAAATTCAACTATTACAATTAATAGAATAAAAATAAAATAAATTAATAATGTTTAATATTTTTAAAATTTAGTTCAATGAGTTAAATAAAAAATTAATTAGAATGAAAAAAAATTGAAGTATAATGTAAAAATATTGTGAGTAAATCAATTTATTATTTAAAATTTGTCATACCAACATTTTAACTTATAAAATTGCTAAAAATATAATTTTAATTTTTTCATAATTGCATTGCAGTACTAAAATTGGACTAAAAATGCAAATATTAAAATGATAAAATTAAGAAATTTAGATAAAAATTTAGGCTAACAATTGGAGCTCATTTAATTTTTAATAAACCTAAGCTCTACTTGCAATAAACTTGTATAATTGGTTAGATCTTTCTGCAAATGTACAGATCGTGCAAGTAATACCAGTATCGTTTTTCAAAATAACTAATGATTAAAATTTTAAATTAAAACTAACTTTAAACAAAAGCAATTTAACAATCAATAATTATAATATGTACTAAGACGTCCCTTTTCATTTGATTCAAATTCCAACTTAATGACTCGAATTATGCATACGCTCACTGCACTAAAAATGATATATAAAATATATTTATTTACCTCAATAAGTTATTTATTAGCCTCTAAAATTTTTAAAGATTAATAAATAATAGACCAGGATATTAATACCCCAGTAACTAATTAGTAAAATAAATTGAGACAAATAAATGTTAGTCACTAATATAAGATTTAGTGGTAAAAATAATTGTTTTAAAAAATAACTTATAACGACAAATTAGTTGCCACCATATTTACCTTTAGAATCATTAAAGATATCAATTATGATAAATATTTATCTTTAAAAATTATAATAATTCTCACTAAAAGTATTAATTGTGACAAATTAAATTATTTATGTTAATTTTTAATAACAAATTCTTTTAAAAATTCTAAATTTAAATATATACATATCAAATAATAATATGTTTAAAATAAATATTTAGTCCATATTTTTATTTTTTAAGAGAAATTTATTACTAATTAACTATTAAATAATCATATTATTATAATTTTACTTTTTTTACTCATGAACAATAGTTATGATCGACAAATTTACATGACGTGTTCAATATATATAAAATTCATGTACACAATAATTTTTTTAAAAGATCAACATCAAATGTTGGAGAATTCCCACTAAGGCAACATAATAAAACAAATTCAATGCAAAAGTGCATAAAATATAACTTAATAAATTGACAGCTACCAAGACCTATGATATTACAAGTTTGCAAGCGAAGTGCAGAGTAGAAGAAAATACAATTTAAAACTATTGCACAAAGGGCAATAGATATTAAAAAACTTATAAAAGTTCAAACTAACAAGCATGCAATATAGCCATGGCATGCCTACCAGAAGAGAAGGAAGAATGAGGATGAGAATGAACAAAAAAACCAATGAAAGAAAAAAAATTGGTGATCTTATAGATAAACAAGACAAAAATTTAAATTTTTTATAAGTATATATAAAGATATGCATTAATTTTAAAAAAAATAAATTTCTAATCTTATCTATCTACTTTTTAATAAGTTAAACAATATTTTATTTGAAAAAAAAAAACTGAAATGTTTGTACGTATATATATTGTATGTATATATTAATTTTATTTTTCGGATAAGTATAAAAAAGTATCATGCGGTTTAGTGTGTTTATACTTTTGGTCTCATGATATTTTTCACAATACTTTACTACTCTATAGTTATGTCGTTAGCAAATAATAACAAAACCACTAACATCGTTTAACAATATTAACATGGTTGCCAACAAGTTAGTTGCCACGCCAGTATGTTTCTAGACATATCGGCTACCACGTTAGCATCTGCAAACGGTGTTCGTGTTTTTAGCTATTAATTACTAACAACATAACTCACAGGAAACTAAAGTATCGTGAAAAATACCATAGCACCAAAAGTATAAATACCTTAAACCATTTGGTATTTTTTTTGTACTTATCTCTTTATTGTTGTAGTAATTTATTTTAACTTTATTATAATTTTTATTTAAATATGACAAATACCTTTAGTGGCTAATTTAAGAAAATAATCACTAACTACTATAAAATTAAAATTTTTATTATTTTATTTTTAAATATTAAAATCATTACAGGTAAATATCACTAGATATAGTGATAGATATTATATTACTTGGAAAAATGAAATTTTAGAGATAAATATAATTTTTAAGTATTTTCTATTAAATATTCAATGTATAGTAATAGTTTTTGTAACACCCGACCCCACCACTACCCTTGTTAGAAGGTCGCACACTTGACCTACCTAACTTGAGTACGGATGTGACCGAGTATTACTTCTTTCTTAATCATCCACTAGTTAACTCTTAATCATATAAACATAATACATCCTAAAATTTCTCCATCACCATTATATACAAATCTCATAATACAAATCATTAATTTACAATTGCATTGAACTATAACATACTATTACTAAGAATTCTATCTGAACAATACTCTTGAAATTCTTCACTGCTTTTGCCTCCTTTCTTAAATATCTAGCTACTTCTCAACTACTACTCAGCTCTGAAAAATTTAATAAAAACAAGTAGTGAGTATTTCCAGCGGAAAACACTTAGTGAGTGAACAAATTAACAAGAAATGAAATTTTTGAATAAATCTCGATATTTTATTATATAAAAGCTCAAATACACCATTTAGTTTAATCCAATTTTACACCAAACACATTACCAATAGGTTCTATACATATATTAATCTAAGTGTAATCAACACTTAGACCAATATTGATTCAAATGCTAAATCCCAATTAATATATGTATTCGACCCTAGGCAGCAGATAAACATAATCTCGGATATGGTCTTGCATTTACAAGAGAGAATGTATACCCAGTCCCAGGCAACAACCATACATATTTACATACTTAATCACTTTACATCCATAGGGTAGTATGTGTATCCGGCCCCAGGCAATGATTATACACCCTCACCAATCCTACATTTATAAGGTAAATTATGCACCCGGCCCCTGGCAACGGCTATATACGTTTATCAGCTCATAATCTATAAGGTAAAATATGTATCCGGCCCCAACCATCGGCTATATTCATCTACCAATCCTATCATATCTCCGACATGGACTTACTATCTATTAATACCATATGCATTGATGCTCTTCATAATATCAATCACTAATGAGTTGCTGTATCCCAGACATAGTTTTACGTCTCACAATTTCAGTGTATATATTTTTAAATCTTTTTATATTTTTGATCAATTAAAACTCTGTATTTATATTGTAAATCACATATATCATAAATCTAGGTAAAACACTGATCAGAAACAGCTCAAAATAACATTTTAAACCATTGAGGCATCGGCACAGTGTAGAGGCATTACCCTTACACCTACTGAGGTACTGCCTGATTACTTTTGAATCACAGAGGCACCGCCCTAATAGCCAATGAGGCGTCGCCTTTGCACCATTGAGGCATCGCCTAAACGACCCCATTCACTCAGGTGCCACCTTAGGGTTTACTGAGGCATCGCCTTATCACTCACTAAGGCATCATCTTAGGGATTCAAATGGGCCAAGGCGTCAACTTTATGCATAGAGGCACCCCCTCTCTGTAATCAGACACTGCTTGATCGCACCAGTAACGTTCAAAATTTTAAATCTTTCACCAGATACAAAATTTTCAATCCAAATCAATCATAAATCCACCAAAAACAATTATAGAAGCAAAATGATTGAAAAAAAAGAGTCCACTCACCAAATTATCGGTTCCTTCCTCTTCTCCTCTTCCTCTGGCAACGTTTTCTTTCTTTTTTTCTTTTTTTCTCCTTTTTTTTCTTCTTCTTATCTGTGCCAATGACGGTTTATGCCAAAGTATACTTTAGGCTCCCAACTTAATTTTTTTCAATTAAGTCCTTCCTCTAAACTTATTTCCCTTACAATTTAATCCTAACCTAAATTAACTTTAATTATTCGAGTATGGACGTATTCTCACTTATATTCTCAAGAAGTCTCTATATCACAACTCAATTTTATAATTTTCTCATTTGAATTCTTGTACTAATAATATACATGTTTCTTATCAATAGCAACTGCTGCTAATTTAACCATCATATCTCAAAATAAATGATTCTTTAATTTATAGACTTCCAACTGCAATTACAATTCACAGACTTCAAGATAAACAATTCCTTTCTGCTAAAGAGTCCACTTTACAAATTAATTATACATTCTATCATATTAAGTGTATTTATTCTTTTCATGCTCAATTACTACAAACCCTCTAACTTGCTGAGTATTACCGACCACACCAGGTCATTGACCTATATGTCCTTTTTCAGATGGTCCTATATTCACACTTGCTTCATTTTGCACCCCTCCTCGCCTATTAGGATTTGGGGGTCTACCTCCCCTCATTGAGTGTAAAGCACCTATTTCTAGCACCCTCGGCTCTATTAACACCTTTTTTGGACAATCATGAGCATAATGCCCTATCTCATTACACTGATAACACCACACTCTTGCATCTACTATAATTCCCCATATGATGACTTTTACATTCATTATACCACGACATTGTATATGTTTTTCCAATATCTGCTTGTCCAGGTAGTGCCATCGGTTTCCTTATCGATGCTTGACCTTTTTAAAATTTACTATTTCCCCTATCACTAATATTTCCTTCTAATTCAAAAGTAAACTTCAATTTCTTATTCTCATTTCCAAATTGCTTGTTTAACTCCTTTTATTGATCAGCTTCTTCTAGTTCCTTATCTAACCTTTCTTGCTCCATGGCTTTCTCACCCTAACCTCTAAAGGTTATGCCAGTATACAAATTAAGCTTTCTATGTAGGGAGACATTTAATCCATTCTTAAACTTGTCACTTTTCATTTCTTCCGTAGGATACACATCTTTTGCATACTGATACAGATCTTTAAATTTGTCAGTATATTCCCTGACAGTCATCGAACCTTATATCAAGTTTACAAAAGATATTCTCTTTTGCTTCTGAAATGTCTATAAGTCAATGCCTCTCCATATAAATTTCTTACCCGAACCATCCAATTATCAGCTTTATTGAACATAAGGCTATATACGTTACTCACCTTCTCTTCATCACTTAATTGTAATGTAGTAAAGGTCTTTCCATAGTCTTAACCCACTTGCCAGCTTGACTAAGGTCTAAAGTACTATAAAAGTCATATGTTCCATACTTTTTAGCATGTTCGATAATGTCTCCCAGTTTCTTATACTTTTCTCTCTTCGATATTACCGTTGCCATTGTATATGCTAAATCAGTAGCATTTATATATACCACTAGTTATGCTTACTAATTCAGCACATTCACAGGCATTATTGGCTGCAGCGGTTGATAATTATTACGTGCTCTCCTAGGCACATTTTCAAATAACATTAAAGGCATGATCAGTGCCAAACTGTCTTATTGTGTATCCATTCGAGCATTACACATTCCATTCCACTCATTGCCAACCGATGCTGATGATGGAGGTGATGCTCATGGAAATGCTCGACCCCTAGTCAAGATATCAACCAACTCTACTAACTCCGCTCTATTATCCTGGACACCATATCCTCTATCTTTACCTCGACCTCTACCACGTCCATGATCACTACCTCAACCTTGATTTCCTATATAACCACCTCTAGTTATTACCATCTCTTGGAAATTCAAAATTAACATAATCAATTACCATCAAAACTCATATCATCACTAATATTCATCAAAAGCCTTATTCTTACCATATAAACTTCCAAACCTAAACTTTCAAGTCCAAACTTTCAAACCTAGGCTCTTTAACCTAAGCACTGATACCAAAATTGTAACACCCGACCCCATCACTACTCTTGTTAGAAGATCGCACACTTGACCTACCTAACTTGAGTACTGATGTGATCGAGTATTACTTATTTCTTAATCATCCACTAGTTAACTCTTAATCATATGAATATAATACATCCTAAAATTTCTCTATCACCATTATACACAAATCTCATAATACAAATCATTAATTTACAACTACATTGAACTACAACATACTATTACCAATAATTCTATCTGAACAATACTCTTGAAATTCTTCACTACTTTTACCTCATTTCTTAAATATCTAGCTATCTTCTCAACTGCTAATCATCTTTGAAAAATTTAGTAAAAATGAGTGGTGAGCATTTCCGGTGGAAAATACTCAGTGAGTGAATAAATTCATAAGAAATGAAATATTTTAATAAATCTTAATATTTTGTTAGATAAAAGCTCAAATACACCATTTAGTGTAATCCAATTTTACACCAAACGCAGTACCAATAGGTTCTATACATATATTAACCTAAGTGTAATCAACACTTAGACCAATATTGATTCAAATGCCAAATCCCAATTATTATATGTATCCGGCCCCAGGCAGTAGATAAACATAATTCTCGAATATGGTCTTGCATTTATAAGAGAGAATGTATACCCAGTCCCAGGCAACGACCATACATATTTACGTACTTAATCACTTTACATCTATAGGGTAGTATGTGTATCCGGCCCTAGGCAACGATTATACACATTCACCAACCCTACATCTATAAGGTAAATTATGCACCTGGCCCTTGGTAACGACTATACACGTTTACCAGCTCACAATCTATAAGGCAAAATGTGTACCTGGCTCCATGTATCGACTGTACTCATCTACTAACCCTGTCATGTCCCCAATATAGACTTACTATTTATTAATACCACATGCATTGATGCTCTTCATGATATCAATCACTAATAAGTTGTTGTGTCCTAGACACAGTCTTACATTTCACGATTTCAGTATATATATATTTAAATTTATTTATATTTCTAATCAATCAAAACTTTGTATTTACATCGTAAATCACATATATCATAAATCTGGGTTAAACACCGATTAGAAAATAGCTCAAAATAGCATTTTTAACCACTGAGGCATTGGCACAGTAAATAGGTGCCACCCCCCACATACTGAGGCATCGCCTGATTACTTTTGAATCACAGAGGTGTTGCCCTTATAGCCAATGAGGCGTCACCTTTACACCATTGAGGCATCACCTGAATGACCCCATTTCACTGAGGCATCACCTTATCCCTCACTAAGGCATCACCTTAGGGCTTCAAGTGGGCTATGGTGTCGCCTTTGTGTACAGAGGCACCGCCTGATTGCACCAGTAACGTTTTAAATTTTAAATCTTTCACCAGATACGAAATTTTCAATCCAAATTAATCATAAATCCACCAAAAATAAATATAGAAGCAAAAAGATTGAAAAAAAGGAGTCCACTCACCAAACTGTCGGTTCCTCCCTCTTCTCCTCTTCCTCTGGCGGCATTTCCTTTCTTTTTTCCCTTTTCTTTCTCCTTTTTTTTTCTTCTTCTTATCTGTGTCAATGGCAGTTTATGCCAAATTATACTTTAGTTCCCCAACTTAATTTTTTCAATTAAGTCCTTCCTCCAAACTTATTTCCCTTACAATTTAGTCGTAACCCAAATTAACTTTAATTATTCGGGTACGGACATGACAGTTTTAAATTTAAATGCAAAATTAATGTTATAGTCATATATGTTTAGAGACAAATGAGATACATTAGTCCTTAAAAGTTAAAATTTATTTATAAATTATAATTTTTAATTATTTTCTTATTAAATGGTGACTACTACTATTATATGTAGTGACAGTTTTAAATTTAGACTCAAAATTAATATTATAGTGACAAATATTAGTCCCTAGCCAAAAGCTAAAATTTATTTTAAAAAATAATTTTTAAGTATTTTCTTATTAAATAATGACAAATATTATTATATATAGTGACAATTTTGAATTTGGACTCAAAATTAATGTTATAGAGGCAAATATTTTATTTGATACTAAGTATTTGCCTCTATAAATTAAATTTCTAGTATTGAATACTTATCTATTTAAATTATTATAACTCTTTCTCTCATGCCATTATAAGGTGATTTAGTTAATTTAATTATTAGCTATAACTTATGAACTCTCACTTCACTAAGTATAACTTGACAAATTATTAACTAAACTTAATCTCAAAGGTAAATTATGCAATATCAACAATTAATAGGTGTCTCTACTTTTATTAACATTAATAGATTTATTCTCAATCGTTAAGTTTTCATGTCCTTTTGTTTTCAAAATATTTAATCCTAGCATTCAATTCAATCAATAAAATCTAAGCGTATATATCATCTCTCAATCTCAATATATTTAAACTTATGCCATAGCATACTAATTGAAAGCATTAAGAATAAAGATAAAATCCATACATAAGAAAATCAAAGTTTGATTATAGTAAAAAACATAAGTTTAATATATATATTCCTAAACTACTAAAATCATCCTAACACATAATAAATTTAGCTACTCATATTCATTATTACAATTATGCAAATCATAAAAATTCTTGTAAATATAAAAAATAAAAAAAGAATAAGAGATACAAAATTTCCTACACTTGTCTGTAATGAAGCTCTTATACTTGAACTCCACTACTACAACTTTTAAACTATGCTAATGAACCTAATCTTTTTTTTTTGAACTCATAATAAACATAATTTAAATGTTTATGAATGCTATAATGCCTTGATGCCTGATAGTGAAAGTGCTTCTTCATAAATTCCATGCTTTAAAAGTCCTTTAAATAGCCTTCATTCGTCTTCATAGAAGTTGGATGTGAAAACATTTTGGAAAGTAAAGTTAAAGTAGAATTATAACACTACTGCGCGACTATGCTAGAATTAGGCACACCTGAGCTTCCACTATAGATCTCTTTGCACAGTCATGGTTAACATAAGGTTTTAGGACTGCTCATAGGAACTTTAACATGACTATGCATTAGGCCGTGCAGACATTTTTGCACACTCATGCTAGAGGCCGTGCAACCCTAAAACTTCGTGCATCACTTTAAGGCACCTTTGCACGGTTGTGTACTAGGCCGTGCATGATCTTCTTTTTCTTTCCTTAATTTGGTTTTCTAGAAGTTTTCAAATATTCCTAACCAACTTCTAACTTGATTACCCTTGTAATACATAAAAAATAATATCCAAAGCATATAAAATTCTTATGATACAAATCAAATATAAAATTATCATTCAAATTATATTTAGCTAAGGATTACAATCCTAAATCTATATGAATTATGTAACCTAAGCCTAATAAATCACTTTAACTAAGTTATAAATCTATATGAATGCATAATTACCAGTTATAATCCTAATTTAACTTATTTTAACTAATAATTACCACTTAATCTTACAATAATAAGTAAAAACCTCGAGCAAAAAATCTTATCAAAACCACAATTCAAATATATTAAAGAATTTAACATAGTATAACCATAATTACAATTATATAAAAAAATTCTTATAAGTTAAAACAAAAGGATTAAATTTTAAAAAAATTATACCAATTACCAAGTGAAGCAATTCTTAATGGAATGCATGAAAAAATCGTAGAATAAAACTTTTAAATTGTAAAAAAATTTAAATTGATTTTAAATATTAAAAGCCCCTTAACTTTAAAGAATAATAGCTAACTAATTTATTTTTATTTTTATTTTTATAGGACTAAAAACACCATTTTTAAGAAAGTGATTCTTATTTAATATAAATATAGAATTTAAGATCTTCAATAAGAATATACCATTTGAATACTTTTAGATTACTCATACTTAATTTTCGACTATTGGAGTGGAATGAAACATTTTTTTAATTTTGAATTTATTTGTTGCTTCTTCCTTTAACTTTTTTTTGCTTTTATACTTTTTTTTTAACTGTAGCAATTTGCATGCTTCATTAGTTAGTCACTACCATATTATATAAAATTAAAGAAAGTTTTGGTATTAAAATCATTCGAATAATATAAACTCTTCACAACATAGTATTCTATAAAATTTTTACTTACACAAAAGAGAAGCATGATCGAGCAAGAGAAAGAAAGAACAATAAATTAAATCAATTTAAAATTCTAATTCTCAACTCTTACCTAAATGTTTAAAATATAAGAATTAAGTTAAAGTATGATTATATTTAGAAAACTACAATTTAATATACAAAAATTATAACTTTGATAAATAAAAAAATATAAGTGAGGAGAATAGAAGTTAATATTTAAAAAGTTATAAATAATACTATAAGATTAATTTCTCCTAAACTTATAATTTTAGTAAACTTAGGATTAACTTAATTCAAAAACAATTCTTACAAAAATAAAAACAAAAGGAAAAACAAAACAAAAATAAAAAAAAAAAGAAAAAAAAAAGCAAAAGAATACTTCGTCACACTTTGAATGAACGTTGTCCCTAATGTTCCTAATTGAACATGAAAAAGTTAGATTATAATTTTATATACTTTTAAGGTAGCAATTATAATCGAATAAAATTAATTTTCATAAAAGTCCAGGAATTTATATAATAAGTTAGTATGCATGAAAGTTAATCACACAAGAAAAATAAAAACTTAATATTGCATTAGTTAAAATAAAATTACAATCCTAAACATTCTAAACATAAAAGAAAAAGAAAACTAAAATAAATTTAAATTTAAAATCCAAAAATAATATAAAACATAAAAACAAGAACATAAAAACATAAACTACCCTAAAGACCCTCCAACAATGGAATATCACCCCCTACTCCATCTTGAGCATCATGAAATTTTTCGAATGGTGATTGATATGGAGGTGGATGGAAGTCATAGTAAGCAAAGTACATCTCCAAGTTGTGGTTCATGCAAGCTAATTTTGAATTGAGCATACCAACATTTCCTTTTAAAAAGGGCATCCTAATGTCTAAGAAATGTATTTGGTTCATAATATCCACTATAGTTGTGTTTACCATTTGTATGATCAATCTCTAATTAACCTTAGTTTTGACTTTAATAATTAATTTTGTACTTTTAATTTATGTGTTTGAGTGTGTATACAAGTTAGGTTCAAAGTTACAATTAGTTTTCAAACCATGAAAGTAAAACTAAGTAAAATTAAAGATAAGGCTTCCTTACTAACAGAATTATGAAGACACCCTCGGGATCATGAGTAGGCCTCTCACGAACCAAATCTTAAAGATTCAATGAGTTCTTATGAAAGAACTCCTCACAATTCCTCCTTATGAGTGCTTAAAAGTCTTTGTAATGGCTAGATCAAACTCCAACGGTTACATTGTCAAATGTCATGATCATGAGCACGTTTTTAAGCTGAAAGAACTGAAATTTTATTAAATAAAGAAGGAGAAGAATGGAGCTCATTATATTTTTCATCAAGCAAGCGAAAAGGAAGATATATTGCAAAACTAGTAAATTAAAACCTAAAAGATAGCAACTAAATCATCTAAGTTGTTGCAATATATATAAAATATTCTTATATTTACAAGAAAAAGAAAGTTTGTCACTTAACTTAAGCCTAACAACCATTCTATCAGGCTACATAATTCTATCATTACTTAAATTCTAATTTTGAAAGACAATCAAATTGCGCTCTTTCCAAATGGCATACACAACAGTTGCTATAATAATTCTTCTAACCTTCCCCAGTAAACTTTTCCCTCCATAATATTTACTAAATGATTTAACTTCATCATTCCATTTAAGTGCACCTATATTAATTTGGCAAATCAACAGTACTCTATACCAGATGCCACTAGAGATAGAACATTCAAAAAATAAATGCTCAAGAGATTTATCACCAACACTGATTGTGGTTTAGGGCACATATATTTGAATGTGCATTTATGTGTGATTTTTATTTATTTATGTTAGAATAGGTTTATGTTTAGTAAAGTTTTGTGTAGTTTTCATTTTTGTGGTGTTTATTTTATGTAGATAAAAAAGGGTGAAAAATAGTTATCAAGAAAGTTAGAGGATTATGCAAGCATTGACGGTGGCTACTAGAGTAGATTTTCTATTCTAGCGGGTTGGAAAAGTGGTTCTGTTGGAGCTGACAGCCTCGGCCGCTATGGCAGATTTGGTCCATTGAAGAGCTCTCGGCTGTGAGAGCTAGAAACTTAGGATTGCAAGTTAGAGTCTTCTAGCACGAGTTCTTTTTACTACTTTAGCAAATTTTCTACCCAAGCAGCCTATGCCATTTTTAGAATTAAAAGGGCAAATTTTTTGCATATTTTAGGGAACAAAAAGGCAATTTTTGGAAAGAATATAAATAAAGGTTTAGAGAATTGAAAGAAGGGAGAAACCCTAGAGAAGCACAAGGAATTGAAGGAGATCAGGAAGAACAAAGATCTAGAATTTTTTTTTTTTTTCTTCTCTTCTTTGAATTTGTTTACATTTATCATGGGTATACCTTATGATCTTATAGATTATTTAGTTATTATGGATTGCTAGTTTTATTTTGTTTGGGATTGAATACTTCGACATGATTTAAGTTTTTAATTTAATAGATCTTTAATTTTCTTGCACATTGTATTTATGTACCTAATGCATGTTGATGCTTGATCACCATTAATATAATCTTTAATAAGGATTAGTGATTGAGAAAACTTAATTCTAATAGAATTGTAAACACATGCTTATTTGGTTTGTGATAAGAGATAACCATATCAAATAGGTTTTAATTAAGTGTGATTTCATGATTCATGAATTGAAATTGATGTTATAACTTTAAATGAGAATTTGGATTATGTATATTAATTGCAATTGATGAATTAAATTTGATTAATACTTGGGAGAGATTAATCAAGACTTTAGAAGACTCAGGATATGTATGATTAAATGGTCCATTGTAATTAAACTCTTAATAATTTTCAATAGTTTCAATTCCTAACAAATTTAGTGATATTGATGTTTTCGTTAGCTTTCAATGTTATTTTTCTTATTTCAATTTTTATTTGTTTATAATATTTTCTTTGAACTTATTATTATTCGCTTTAAATAATTAAAAATGAACTAATAGACAATTAAATAGTAGTATTTGTGGGATCGATATTTATTACTACTATGAATATGTATATATGCGGGTACTCGCAACTAAGTTTTGGCATTGTTGTCAGGGACTACTGATTTAACTTCAAAATTGATATTGTTTCTTTTGGATTAAAACATAATTTTCTTTTATTCATTTTAACTTTTCCTAATTTTATTTCTATAAAGTTGTTCTTCGGTGTATGTATAACACTCGAAGATCAAGAAAAGAGCCACTTACATACATTCTAGAGCTCACCAGATTTGAAAAGTTGAATAGGAAGCAATCTAAGAGCACATCAAGCACAATGGCTGAAGAAGTAGCTAATGCGAGGACATTATTAGATACCTCAATGCTGGGTTTAGAAGGACCACAATAAAGCAAAATAAGGCCATCCATCAATACCAATAATTTTGAGATCAAGCCTTCTCTTCTGCAAATGATTCAGTCTACTATCTAGTTTCACGGCTTAGCGCATGAGGACCCAAATGTTCATGTTGCATCCTTTTTTAGAGATCTGTGACACACATAAGTATAATGGTATATTAGATGATGCCATTAGACTGAGGCTATTTCTATTGACACTGAACGATAAGGCCAAGGCATGGTTAAAGACTCAACCGATTGATTCATTTATAAGATGTGATGACTTGGCAAAAGCATTTCTAGCAAAGCACTATCCACTTTCCAAAACTACTAAGGTTGTCAAAGAAATTACTTCTTTTCAGCAATATGATTATGAGTCATTAAGTTAGGCATGAGAGAGGTTTATAGAGATGCAGAGAAGTTCTCCATACTATGAGCTACTGAAGGATATGCTTATCAGAAACTTCTACAATGGGTTAATAAGTTCTACTAGAGATTCAGTTGATTCCAAGGCTAGCGGCTTCCTAATGAGAAAGATAGTTTATGAAGCAACAACACTTTTAGAGAGATTAGCACATGATAGCAGCTTTTAGTCTTCAAAGAGAGCTAATCCACTAGGCAATTAAAAAAGCTTGAAGTTGATTCAGTGATAGCTTTGTAAGCTTAGATATCAACACTTTTTAAGCAACTAAACAGCCTTCTACACAAGGCTAATACAGTGTCTAACTAAGTCCCGGATGACTCTTTCAATATAATGAGTTATTCTAATGCTGATTGTGGTATGTCCAAGGCAAGTGGGATGAATGATGGTTATGTTAAACAAGCAAATTATGTGGGGAATTAGTCTCAAGGAAGGCAGGCTAATAATCCTTACTCCAATACATATAACCTAGAATGGTGAAATCATCTAAATTTTGCATAGAGTAACAATAATAATGTAATATGGCTAGATAACAAGGACCTCTAATATTCTAACCATCTCATTTAGACAAGGCACCTTCACGGGAGCACAAGCTTGACAAGTTCATAGATACTATTAGTACTAAGATTTCAATGTAAGATGAGAACTATAAGAGAATGGAGAAGTTTGATCAAATTGCAAAGAACCTTACTTCTTCCATTCATAACATTGAAGTTTAGTTGGGTTAGCTTGTAAATACTATAGATGCAAGGGTATAAGGAAATCTTCCTAGCATGGCAGATAGAAATCCAAAGGAGGTAAAGATGATTACTTTAAGGAGTGAAAAAATAGTGAACTCTCAAGTAGAAGTGTCTAAGAAAGTTGAAACCAAAGAAGAAGATGACTATGTGATAGTAGAGGATACCATTAAGGAAGAGCAGGAAGAAAGCAAGAAGGGTAAAAAAAGGCTTCACAATCTCTAGCTCTAGTATACACTCCTAAGATACCTTTTCCCTAGAGGTTAAGGAAGTAAAAGGATGAAGAGCAATTCTTTAAGTTTACGGAGATTTTTAAGAAGTTGTAGATCAATATACCCTTTGCTGAGTCACTTGTTCAGATGCCTAAATACACTAAATTCTTAAAGGACATTATTAATAATAAGTGTAGATAGCATGATAATGAGATTGTACCCTTATCCAAGACATGTAGTTCAATCATATCTTCATAAGATACATACCAAATTGAAGGATCTAGGGAGTTTTACTATTCCTTGTTTAGTTAGTACTAGTGAGTTCCTTAGATGTTTATGTGATTTAGGAGCTAGTATTAATTTAATGCCCTTGTATATTTTTAGAAAACTTAGACTTGGAGATATGAAGGCTACGAATATGTCACTTCAGTTAATAGACCACTCGATAAAAAAGCCACATGGAGTGATAGAGTATATGCTTGTTAGGGTAGATAAATTTATTTTTCCTATTGACTCTATGGTGTTGGATTTTTAAGAGGTTAAGGCTTGTCCTCTTATTCTTAGTCATCCATTTCTTAATACTAGGAGAGCTCTGATTGATGTATTTAAGGGTAAATTAACTCTTAGAGTAGGTGATGAGAGTGTAAAATTTGTGATGTCTAAGATGATGAAATATCCTTTAGAAGAAGAGATGTGTATGAGAGTAGAGGTGATTAATGAGTGTGTGAGAGAGGTGAAAATGCATAAAATTGAGGAGATTAGTGAGGAGCAGAGTAAGAGTGAGATTGAGAGTAAGGGGGAGCACTAATTTAGTAAACCTGAGCTGTTGGTGAGAAGTGACAACCCAACCCCTCCCTACATTGAAACACCTCCTAAGCTTGAGCTTAAACCATTACTTAGCCACCTTAGTTATACTTTTTTAGGAGAGGACAATACATTGCCTATTATAATTTCTAATAAATTATCTATTGAATAAGAGAAAAGGGTGTGTGAGGTAGTGAGGGGGAGAATTAGGGCTCTAAGTTGGCAAATTTTTAACATCAAGGGAATTAGTCCCTTTTTAGTTATAGTTATAGATAGGATCCATATAAAGGACGGGTATAAGGCCACAGCTGAGAGGCAAAGAAGGCTAAACCCAAACATGAAGGAGGCAGTGAAAAAAGAGATGGTGAAACTGTTAGATGTTGGGATTATATATCCTATTTCTAATAGTATATGAGTTAGCCCAATACAGTGTAAGCCTAAGAAGAGTGGGATGACTGTAATTGAGAATGAGGAAGGGGAGTTAATTTTTAAAAGAGTAGTGGATGGTTGGTGAGTTTACATTGATAATAGGAAATTGAATACTGCTACTAGGAAAGACCATGTGAGGTGGTAGAAGGCGGATCAGAGTGATTTTAAGATGGGTCGACATCAGGGAGGGAGCTGATGCTTTATTTAGGAGTTACCATCTGCTCACATGAAAAATTTAGGAAATAAATTCCAAATTACATAAAATCCACTTCCCTTGTTAGAGATTCTGAGTTTGGGAAGACATTTTTACTTGACTGTTTCTCATTATACAAGACCTACTATACTTATTGCATCACCCTAGTTTTAGATTCATGATGTCAAGTAAATGCAACATCCACAACATACATTCACATTCACAATATATATATAAGTACAATTACATTTGCCATTAGCCATAAATCATATAAATAAATGGGAAAAGGAATTAAGGATACATCACTTTGATCATATCGAAGTAAATACATTAAAAAAATGGAAGAAAAAGGTAGTAGAAAAGGAAAACTAACCCTAATCTAATCAAACATGCCATTCATACATCCATGAATCAATTAAAAGCAACAACCAAAAGGTAAAGCGATTATACAAACAACACTTCATAGGATAGTATGATCCAAGCATTTAGTAATGTTTTTAGCATCCTAATAATATTAAAATAGCAAAAGGGATGTAAATGAAGCAATGAAGGAAAATTATTATTTTATCATCATGGGACCTAAAATGTGAAAATTCGGCTCGAGATATGATTTTCATGCAGATTATGTAAAAATGTATATTTTATTAGAAATACAATTTTGAATGCACTTTAAGCACCTAGAACATCAAAAGTTGTGATATTACATGAGGAGATAGTGAATCTATCACATCGCGAATATCGTAACCCCGATGTCCCACACAATTGAGGTTAAAAAGAAAAATATGAAAAAGTGCTTAAAATGCAATCTTTGTGCAAAGAGGATGATCTTTTTAAATAGGGGTGAATGAAAACATTGAAGATGTAAGAAAGCATGCCAAAAAGTGCAAGATTTGAATTGAAAATGTAATTTTCATATAAAATGCTAAAAGTATCGTAAAAATGCAAACTAGTAAAAATCTAAATGAATAGGTGAAAACCCAAGGTGCATAGGACCTACCAAAATCACAAAAAAATGCATAAATAAATAACAAAAATCATATATTAAGCATAAAAATAGACAAACACACTTGGACAATCCTCCTTCTTCTCCTCCATCACATATCATATTCCAAACTACTTATCAATCACAAATCACAAGACAATTGCATAAAATAAAAAAGGAGTAGGAGTAAAGAAAGAATGCAAAATACGAGAAGTGCATAATGCATTTTGGGATCCTCAGATAGTTTGGCTGAGCCTTTTGTAAAGAAAGAGACTTGTGGAGTCTCAAAATTATGATATTTAGGCTATCATCACCATAAGAGTGAGAAATAGAATGAATATACAATTATATACCTCTCAAAGCGTGCTTTGACAAAGGTTTGGTTTGGTTTGGATTAAGTGGGTCTTAAAAATAACTAAAAAAATAAAAAAGTATAGTTTAGTTTAAATAGGTGTCCTGATCCTTCAATCAAGCAAAGTTTCAAAAAATTTTACTAAACAAGGCTCTCTTTTAAGTGTAGGGGGGTCTAAAATTATAGACCCTCCTAGGATACTTTATGGACATGCACCCATCATTTCATAGGTGCATGCCTATGAATCATGGGCAATGCCTATGATTTGATAGGTGTGTGCCCATGAAAATGGTGGGCACAAGCCCATAGACCAAAAATCCATAGGCACATGCCCTAAAAATTGGCACAGGTCCCCCACATTGTCCTACAACTTTCTCGAGGTCTTTTCAAGGTCTTTTAGATCTTTTTTAGGGTCTTCAGACTCAAATCAATCTTAAAGTTCAGGACTCTATTAGTTTAGGGATGAAAAAATGGTTTGGTTTTAGGGTTTTGAGTGGTCAAAGCACGTCTTTAAGGCTCTAACCATAATTTTCATGCATTCTCGAGTGAACTAATTTCATCATTAGACCATTTTGGAGAATTGCTAAAATTTAAGTATCAACAGTTGCCCTCTGCTGTGTATGTACTGATCGAGCATGCTTGTGATAGGTTTAGCTCGGATTAGTAGATCTGAAGCATTATGGTGAAGTGCAAAGGGGTTAGAGAACTTACCTGCATTTACCTACTGAAGTTATTAATGCTGCTTATAAGTTATTTTATTAGTTGTCGTGTAGCTGCTGTGAGCATTAAGCGAGTGTTGCGTAGCCACTATTTAGGCTTCAAGTGAGTGTATTTAAGATTAGGATACTGTATAGCCATTATGAGCATCAAGCGAATGTTGTATAGCCACTGTGGGTATTAGGTGAGGGCTATATAGCCACTGTGTGGGCTTTAATCTTGCACACAATCTTGATCTCTTTTCTTTTTCATTTCTTGGACTGCCATTATATAGTTGACATGTCATATGATCATATATCTCCTTCCCATTATTTGCTGTTGGAAAAGATTTCAAAGTTAGTCTGGTGATATTAGAATGAAAGTCATTTAGGGATGCACTTTGTTGCATTCTTTCCTTTTTATTTGTTGGACCCAGAAGGCTATTATAAGATTATTGTTGATGAAGTGTTGAACTCCGTATCTCTTCTATTATTCCCTGCAAAGGAACTATTGGATTTAGTATCATGAGACAATATAATGGCATTTTTAAAATTCATTTATCTTTAAATTGACAGCAATCTTCCCTTTTTTAGTGTTCGTTGTTTTTCTTTCTACTTCACGTCCAATATTATACATAAAACATGCGCCTTTCCCATCATTCCCTACAAAGGAAAACTTGGGATTAACATAGGGATATGTGATATGAATTTTTTGTCAGAATGCATTTATTATTTTTAATTCAATATCATTCTTCCCTTTTAGGGTGAGTTTATGTTGCTTCAGTCTTTTTACTTCACATCTAGTATTGTACACAGATCATGCGGTTTTTCAATCATTCCTTGCAAAGAAAAATTTAGAATTAGTGTGGGGATATGTGATAGAAATTCTTTCTTAGAATGCATTTATTATTTTTAATTCAGTGACATTCTTCCCTTTTAGGGTGAGTTTATATTATTTCAGTCTTTCTGCTTCACATCTAGTATTGAACATAGATCATGTGGTTTTCTAATCATTCTTTACAAAGGCAAATTAAGGATTAGTGTAGGAATATGTGATAGGAATTCTTTCTCAAAATGCATTTATTATTTTCAATTTAGTGGCATTCTTCCCTTTTAGGGTGAGTTTATGTTGCTTCTGTCTCTACCTCTTAGTTTATCTCCCTCTCTGGTTCGGGTCTGACTTTTCGGGTGACATCACACCGTAAAAAAATTAGCAATTCTATTCATAAAATCATGGCCAATCTAATAATAGAGAAATAAGCCAACATTAATTGTGCTCCATATATAACATCATATAAAGAGGGAGTATCAAGACTGTAGGGTGAACACCAAGAGAAGAAGTCAAAGCTTAAAAAGCCTTAAAAGGCTAAACAAAAAAGGGTTGATCTAGCCCCTTCCATGTCTTTTTGCCTCAAAGCCCCTTTATAAAAAGATATCATATTTA
The DNA here is from genome assembly GCA_949673435.1 of Macaranga tanarius. Classification (NCBI taxonomy): domain Eukaryota; kingdom Viridiplantae; phylum Streptophyta; class Magnoliopsida; order Malpighiales; family Euphorbiaceae; genus Macaranga; species Macaranga tanarius. The sequence continues at coordinate 27,860 of CATIWO010623988.1, forward strand.
GGAAAGCACTTAAAGAAAATATCGAGCAAAGAAGAGTTGTCCAAAGGCTATACAATATCCTACTAACCTTTTATGCAGCTCGTACAGTTCCCCAAAGGCCAAGCAACTCATCCCTCTAGGTAAGTATCTCTAAACTTGGTGTCTTTTGTGCTTCTTATGCATTATTTCAAGCTCAAGTCTCCTTAAACACACTTACACAAAGCACACAAAGTAAGGGACAACTAATGGTCTTTAAATTTTGACAGTTCTTTAACACAGTCATGTGATAAAAATACATAAATATGAAGAGGGTGAGAGATGAACATTTATACCCTTTTAGCAAGCTAAAATTATCCCTGATGCTTTCTAAACCTAAAAGGCCATAACTTTAGTCTTAAAATATGACCTAAACACCTAAAAAGACCTCAAAATACCTAAAGGAACCATATTTAAACTTTAAGAATGATTGAAATTTACCACGCGGGTAGCTAACCCAAGTGCTTGGGTCATAAACCCTTAATAACATGCACACTCGAGTAGCAACCTGAGCACTCAAGTTACCAACCCAAACCCAAGCATGCGAGTAGCGTGTAAGTGGCTAAACTCTATAAACACCCCACTTACATTTTAGAAAAAAGAGGTATTTTTTTAAAAAATCTATTGAAACTTTATTGAATTGAAGACTTAGATAACCATTTTGGACTTTTTATTCATTTTTTCATTTCTTTTAGGATTTTAGACATAGTTTAGACTTATTTTAAGTTAGTATTTAACTAGTTTTATTTATTATTATATGATTATTTGGTAATTTATAGTTAAAATATGTTAAATTAGGTTTATACTTAGTTATTTTGCATTTATGTTAAATTAGGGTTTAGATTAGTAATTTGTTAAGGTTATGCATAATTCAAATAGGGTTAGGATTAATTTAAGTTGTAATTTTATATTTGATATATTGTATGTGTAATTTAGATGCATTTGATTTTTTTTTTCATTTTTTATAAGGTTTAAAGACTTAGAATTTAAGTTGGATTCATATAGAAATCAAAGAAAGCCAAATCAAGTAACGAAAAGTTGAGAAAGATCATTGTGGGTGTTACACCCTTTGTTATAGGCATAACAAGGTGGCTAAAAGTTTAGAAATTGATCAAGGGCAAGATAACGACATTACTTATGGTGTTATGGCATGAAGAATGAATGAGAAAGAAAGGTAACGGGCATTACATAGACAGAATTGACCATAATAGAATTCAAGTGCAGAAACTATAATAGGCATTACACTTCCTTTCAGGCATATTACCAGTCATCCGAATTTAACTAAGATTCAATTTTTCAATGAAAATCCACATCCAACTTCAATATGGATTAACAACCTCTATGTAAAAGAACTTTAGGGCATGGAATTGGACATCTAAATCACATCTTAAGCATTCAATATCATTCTTTTGCATTCAAAAACTTTTAAAAAATCATTCATTAGTTTAGTTAGCATTATTGCAAGTTCATGGTTTATGGAGTTTGAGCATGCAAGGGGCTTCAAGATCAAGTTTAGGGGGTTTCTAATCTTTTCTTCTTATAATTCTTTATAATGTTTGCAAGAGCTTTCATAAATTATGTTCTTATATTTATAAACATACAAGGCTAGATTCATCATATGATAGGGTGTTCTAAGTAGCTTGGGGATTTATTGACTTAAACTTTTTGCTTAATCAACCTTTGAATTTCTTACATATGGGTATTATTCTTATGATTTATGTGTTCAATGATTATTATAGTTAAAATATGTTGAGATCAAGAGATGATGCATCCTTGTGCTTAAGTTTTAGAATTGAATAATTTGTTAAGTGTTTTGAGACCGGGAGGTAATTAATACTTAAGACCTAGAATAATATATATTGACATTAATTGAGTAGAGATACCTTTTGATTTTTAACATTGCATGAGTTACCTTTGAGTTTTAGTTTGGTTAATAATTTGTTAACCAAAAATGGAATTGATGGATTCTTGTATTGGATCTACTTTGAAACAATTTTTTATATATATAAGCTTAGGATAGTATATAATCTCATAAAGTTGTAAATACGTATAAAGAATAAATATTGTGTTTTTGAAGTTCATATATTTATGCAAATAAATATGTATATGATGTAAATACTTGGAGTACTTAAGTAATACTTTTATATTTATGCAGTTTTGTGATTAATGTTATATATAACCATTATAATAGTGCACTTAGGCAAGAAATATTAGATCCATGATTTATTGGAATCATAAGCATCAATCAAACTAAATAAAAGAGAGATAAGTCAAATGGAATTAGATTTAAAGAGTTCTTTTAAGCATGATACTCTATCCCATCAATGCTCATGTTAGTTGTAGTTATGAGAAAACAATCTAACAAGGGTGTTGGTGAGATATATGTCATACAAAGTATATTCTATACATATGTAGATTTATCTTTAAATTTTATATGATATATTTTTTGCTATTTTTTATTTTATTCTTTTTATAATATTTAAATTTTTATTTTTGTTACACATATGACTTAAATTTTTGAGCCCATAACATCTTTTGTTCAAGTTCAAATGCATTTGTTATATACTTTGTGGCCAAGTTAAGGAGAATCTTGATAAAAAAAAGGATTGGACTCTGGTTTAGAAATTAAATTTTTATTTCCTATGTTGAAAGGGAACTTTTAATAGGAAGTCATTCCTTTGTAAATTGGGCTACAATTTTATGCATTAGGTGTGGTGAAAAGGCACCAAAAATGCCTTCATGATGTTTTAGATATAAACTTTTGAGTCTCTCATTTTGAAATTTCATGAGGGATATATTAATCTCTTTGAGGGGTGAGATCTTTTAGATAAGCTTATTTGGGTGTAATTGGATTCAAAGGTTGAATTTTGATCTTTGTGTTGTTTTCTTATACTTTTTATTTTTATGTAGTAAAGTTGTTCCTCTTTCGCATGTTCACGTAGGCTTACTCGAACGATGTTAAATTTGTGATTTGCATATTCTTTCTAGGTTTTATATTATTTCAAATAATTTTTTGATCCTTTCATGCTTCCGTAAACCTAAATTTTCTAACAAGTGGTATCAGAGCTGTTTACAATTATTTGGAATTTTGTTATTAGCGACATCATATTTTGAGATAGAGAAATTGTATTGCAATATGACTTTTGACAGAAAGTATTTATATGAACACTTTTGATATACAATCGGTTGCATGAAACATTGTTAGAGTAGAAGAAATAGGAATCTTCAATGACTAAAGAAAAGATGGAGGATTTGGATAAAAAGGTCATGGTTGTCATACATACTTGGGCATTACGTACTTCCTTGGAAACCCATCTTGACAATTTTACATCTGTTATGATGGATTAAGGCATTTATGGAAAAGGTGGAATAAGTTTTTAAGTGAAAAAAAGTCAAGTCAGTGTGGAGATTTATTAAATATATGACATGAATTTTTTAGCTTATAATATTATTTGTTAAAGGCTAAGTGCATTTGTGATATATTTGGTAGCCAAGTCAATAAAATCCTTGTTCAAAAAAGTTTGACTCTTGTTTAGGAATTAAACTTTTATTTCCTATGTTGAAAGGGAACCTTTAGTAGGATGTCATTCCTCTATAAATAGGGCCACAATTTTATGCATTGAGTGTGGCAAAAAGACACTAAGGATGCCATCATGATGTTTTAGATATAAACTTTTGGATCTTTTATTTTAATATTTTATGAAAGAAATTTTAATCTCTTTGAGGGGTGAGATTATTTGGATGAGTTTATTTAGGTGTAATGGGGTTCAAGAATTGAGTGTTGATCTCCATGTTATTATTTTGTACTTTTAGTTTTGTGAAGTGAATTTATTTCTAGTTCACTCGTGTATGTAAGCTTACCTCGAACCACATTAGATTTGTGTATTTTTTGTGTTTTTCTATTTTGTCATATTTATTTATTATCTCAAATAATTTTTTGATTCTTTCGCACTCCCAAGTCTAAATTTCCTAGCAACTCTAAACCTTTTTTATTTTTAAACTTGTACTATTCACTTTTATTTAACTCATATAAGATTATATTATGAACAAACGCTTGATTCTAAATGCTTTTAAGCATATTAAGTGCTAAAAATAAGTTTCAAAATAATAAAAACAAACTCATAAACTAAAACAAGAAAATTTAAAAATTCAATCGTATTATTTTCTTATTTATTTCAATCTATGCAAATGTTTTTTTTTTATTTATATTCGTACATATTTATAAATTATGCATGGTTTATGTATTATAACAGTTAATAGATTTAAAATAAAAATTCTAAAAGTAAGTAAAATATCATAAAAATTGAGGAGTATAAAAGCCTAAGTTTATAAAACTAGACCTATGCCAGCGTGTTGTGCATAAAGAATCCATTCACATCTTTCATCTAAAAACAATTCAATGATATTTATCCTTAAATGAACTTATAAAAAAAGATATTGGAACTTTTTAAAAAAATTAAAAACCAATCAACTTGAATTTCTATAAAGAAAATACTTTATTAGTTGTGTAAATTACAATATTAAAAAATGACATGCGAATGCCATCAAAATTTAGCAATATTATTATCTCTCATGTAAATAGTATAGTTTATACAAAAAGAACCATTTTATATGTTATTATATAGCAATTGTTTCGAACACTACATGTTTATTTTTTAAAGTATTTTTTAGTTCTTTTCATTCCCAATTTTAGATAAAACTAAAGACAACCTTGAGTGACTTACAATCGTTATCCTTCTTATTGTGCTCTTTAATAACTTGTCTATTGAGTCACGTTTACCTTTCTATTATCTTAATCAATCTAAAGTAACACCTATATGCAAAAAAAAAAAAGAAAAAAAAAAAAAAAGAAAAAAAAAATTCCTCTTATTCATATATTAAACAGATTTTCGTTAAGAATACTTATTGAAATTTTGGGTTAAATTCACTAATGAGAAAAGTTTAAAAATCATGCAAATCCAATTTGAAAATAAAGCAAATAAAAATTATTTTTACATCTTTTATATGCAAACAATTCAAATAAAACAAAAAAGTAAAATCGGAAAATTTTGGAATTGCTTGTTATTTCCTTTTTTTGTGTATATGTGGGGAATATGGAAATTTATAAACTAATAATTTTCATTGTCTTAATTATAAGTAAGAATAGGATATTGATAATACTTAGATATATAAGGATAATAAGGAGGCCGTAATTTGATAAGGCTGGCAGTTTAGGATAATACCAAAATGAAGAGAAATGTGGTTTTAGATGTCAATTGCTAAAATATAAAAGTCAAGAACTATTAAAAAGACTTATAGAGTTTAGTATATTGAGAGTTGGAATATTTACTTTCATATTTTTCATGATTATGTCTCAATATATTCATCATCATCTCAAATTTTTTTTTAGTTTTTTTATATGAATAGGATTGATTACCTTAAAAAATAAAAAAATACAAACTAAAAGGGCATAATAAAGAAGTTTAAATTAAAAAGGCATAATAAACAAGTAAAAACTAAAGAGATATAAGTTATAACCGTTGTAATAAAGGAATTGATTACCTTGAAAATAAAGTAGAAACTAAAGAGACATAATTAAGAAGCATAAATTAAAGAGGTAAAATTAATATAGCAAATATAAGTGGTAAGAAATGAAAAGCGTCACATTTCAGAGAAATAAAACTTCAATCTCAAAGGGAAAAGGGTCACTTGGTAGCATGTTGTTCGCTCTTATTTGAGAGGTCGGTTTTATTATATTTATATAGATAAGAGGATCTTTTAGTTCTTGGAAAAATTAGATATGTCATACAATTTGGGAGGAATTCATGAGTTCAACATATAAAAAATTATCAACAAATCATGAAGTACTTATACATTTCTAATTTTTTATATTAATAATAAAATAAGGGAATATGTAGCCTTAAACCAACTTCATTCCCTCAACAATTTCTAGCTCATTGTATAATATTTTTCAATCCTGAAATGGTTAAATTTGAGAAAGCAAAGTTAACATGGTGCTAGAAATTTGAATGAAATAAAAATATTTATTTTATAACTTTAATATTAGCACACTAAGATAAAGAAGAGAAACGAGAGTGTGTGTATATATATAAATATGAAAACTAAAGTATGATACAATTTTCTCTCTCCTACATGGACATTTTCTTCATTTTTTAAAAGTAATTTTCTCAATTGTGATGCTTTTAAGCAATTTTTCAGGTTTACAACATCTCAAAATTGAAAAATGATATAGTATTAAAAGACATATTAAAATAGACCATTAAATTATAATCACTATAAAACTCCTTTATCTTTAATTAACTAATTAATTTCTATCTATAACTCCTCATTTTTATTAATATATCTAGTAATTTTCATTTCTTTCTTTTCTAACTTATATATATATATATATATATATATATATATATATATATATATATATATGAATTCAAGTTATGATATATTTTTCTTACTTTTACATGGACCCTTCTTCTTTTTTAGACCTATTTTTTCAATTTTTAGTACTTTTGAATATTTTGCAAAGTTAAGAAAAGTGAAAAGAAAATGTAATTGAAAGACATTATATGAAAAGATATTTTAAATGGATATTAAGACAATTATCTCACTCTCAAACCCTTCTTTTAAGGTCATTAAGTCTCTCTTTAATTCAAGATATTATTTTGGTTAATTATCTTTTTCAACTTCTTAGGTATATTCCCAAATCTTAACATAAGTTACATAATATTATCTTTATCATTAATTGAATATAAGTTACATAAGTTACATAAGTTATACAATATAATTGAATAATGAGTTACAAAATATCTTTTATCCATTTGTAACGGTTTTATTTATTGATATTAACTCAATATAAATTATGAAAACTAATGTTATAGTTAAGCATTCTTTTTCAAAGTCTTATTATTATATTGTGAATGAAAATTAAATATGACACCATTACACGAAATAAATTAGTTTCAAATTCATTTTTCATTAGAGCACATTAAACTTCCAACCGGTGATTGATTTTTCTAGAGACTATATAAGGGTCTCAAGATTTTTTAAGTATTAGTGAGTGTAACATATGTGTTCTCAGAAATAATTTGATAGAATGAAAGGTTTAATTGAATATAATTGAGTATTATTATTATTATTATTATTATTATTATTATTATTATTATTATTATTATTATTATTATTATTATTATTATTATTATTATTATTTTGGATAAAATTTATATGGAAGATATAATGAGAATAAAATCAAGTTTAGAATTTGGATGTAATTAAAAGTGATTAAGGATCAAATTAAAATAAGAAAGTTATATAAAGACTTATGAGTGATGTGTTAAAAGCTTAAAGGATGGAAAAAAAAAGGAAAAACGTAGGAGAAGATGAAGAAGAAGAAGAAGAAAAAAAAAGAGGAAGTTGTTTTTGAAGAAGAAGATTCTTGCAGCTAAAGTTTTCTACCTTCAAGAATTTAGAAAAGTAAGTGCTGAAATCCTGTGAGTGGTTTTCTCCTTATGTTCTTTCTTTGTGTTCAACTCAAATTTTTTTGGAGTTTTAATTTTTTGAGAAATGTTGTTTTGATTTAAGAGTATAAAGTATGATATACACATCAAATGTATATTATAAATGTGTTAAAGTGGATAAAACATGTGTTGTAGTATGTTATGAAATAATTTGGTTGAGATGGATTTGATTTTGTTGTAATTCTATTATTTTCAAGTGTAGTTTACCTCTGTAAGTCAATTAAGCAATGGCTCAGTATGCAGAGGAGGTGCCTCAGTGCTAAGGTGACGCCTTAGTACTGAGGAGGCACCTTAATGCAGAAACGACACCTTAGTACTGAGGAGGCGCCTTTGAGGCTAGATTCTGCAACTAAAGGGAGTTAAATGTAAACTTTTGTAACTTGAATCTCCACCAGAAACATGTATAAACACACATAAATACTTGAATTACTATGATTTACTCAAAATGGGTTAAATAGAACCTATTTATTAAAAATATATGGAATTGAAATATAGATATATGGAGTAATGTGGATTATTTACTTCTCAAAGTAAAGTGGCAGTTGAAAGTTAATATATAAGCTCGATAATGAATGCAAATAAAATGAAATTCTAATCAACCTGTATGTTATAAGGTTGACGGTTATAAGTTGTAAAATTATAAAGTATGAGATCATCCGATAAACACTTAAGTCTCCGACACATAGACTAAAATCAGGTTTAATGAAAAATTAAAATGTGAAAATATCAAAATAAATACATAAGAAATAAATCAAAGCAAATGAAATATTCCAACCGGAAATGGAACTAAATTTTATAAGTGGAAAAATGCAATATTACAATGAATCCGTATATATTTTATGTATACATATATATTTATAGAGTGAGTTATATATATAGGTATATACTCGAGTACAGTTGAAAGTGTGTTTGCCAACATGATGATAACTATTTTTAGGACAACGCATGAATTTAGAGATGCATTTGGAGCGAATCTATATAGTTGAAAAATATGCATATGAATTTATTGAGAAATGATATTATGAGATATAGCCAGTGTGGACTGTATAATAATCTTGAGTTGTAATACTGAGAATTATAATACGTGAATCACAATATTGTGTAAGAGCAATATTATAATATGGTGAGATTGTATATTATACAATAAATATTTACGAACATGAAATAAGTTTACAAAATCAGTAAAGTATAATATACAACACAAATAACGTGACGAACAAATTATGGAAAATGAGAATTTCAAAAAGAGAAATTTTGTTAACGCACAACAAACATTTATATGAAAAGAATTTTAACATTAAACTCAAAGATATTACTATATTGACAATAATAAGAAATGAAATGAAAATAAGTGCGTTCATTCTTGGGACTCATTAATAATTTGAATATTCTAATTTTAAGCTATTTTCATTACTTATTATTGTTTTATTTATTGGATCATTACTTGTGAGATTCTTGATGTTTCAGATATTATGGTTATTTATTTTCCACTCACTGAGTAATTTTCTTATGAAATTACCCACACTCCTTTATTTGTAAAATTATTTCCATTATAGATATATAGTGTCTGTGTAATTAGTACTTAGGAAATATAGTAGTGCAATAGACTATGATAACCTATGAGGTTACAGAGGCGGTGACCTTACTAAAGTACACAGTGTGCCATGACGTGGATGCAGATTTCTACCTTCAAGAATTTAGAAAAGCAAGTGCTGAAATTTTATGAGTGGTTTTCTCCTTATATTATTTATTTATGTTCAACTCAAAATTTTTTGGAGTTTTGATGTTTTTGAGAAATGTTGTTTTGATTTAAGAGTATAAAGTATGATATACACATTAAATGTATGTTATAAATGTGTTAAAGTGGACAAAACATGTGTTATAGTATGTTATGAAACAATTTGGTTGAGATGGATTTGATTTTGTTGTAGTTTTGTTATTTTCGAGTGTAGTTTACCTCTGTAAGTTAATCAGGCGAGGACTCAGTGCAGAAATGGTGCGTCAATACTGAGGAGGTGCCTCTGCGACCAGATTCTACAACTAAAGGGAGTTAAATATAAACTTTTGTAACTTAAATCTCCACCAGAAACATGTATAAACACACATAAATACTTGAATTACTATGATTTACTCAAAATGGGTTAAATAGAACCTATTTATCAAAAATATATGGAATTGAATTACAGACATATAGAGTAATATGGATTATTTACTTCTCAAAGTAAAGTGGCAGTTGAGAAGTTAATACATAAGCTCAATAATGAATGCAAATAAAATGAAATTCTAATCAAACCTGTGTGTTATAAAGTTAATGGTTATAAGTTGTAAAATTACAAAATATGAGATTATCCGATAAACACTTAAGTCTCCAACACATAGACTAAAATCAGGTTTAATGAAAAATCAAAACGTGAAAATATCAAAATAAATACATAAGAAATAAATCAAAGCAAATGAAATATTCCAAACGGAAATGGAACTAAATTTTATAAGTGGAAAATGTAATATTACAATGAATCCGTATATATTTTATATATACACATATATATAGAGTGAGTTATATATATAGGTATATACTTGAGTACAGTTGAGAGTGTGTTGGCCAACATGATGATAACTATCTTTGGGACAATGTATGGATTCAGAGGTATCTTTCGGGCGAATCTATATGGTTGAAAAGTATGGATATAAATTTATTGAGAAATGATGTTTTGAGATATAGTCAGTATGGACTGTATGAGAATCTTGAGTTGTAATACTGAGAATTATGATACGTGAATCACAGTTTTATGTAAGAGCGATATTATGATATGGTGAGATTGTATATTATATAATAAATATTTACGAACATGAAATGAGTTTGCAAACTCAATAAAGTTTAATATACAATAAAAATAACGTGACGAACAAATTATGAAAAATGAAAAATTTTAAAAAGAGAAATTTTGTTAACATACAACGAACATTTGTACGAAAAGAATTTCAATATTAAACTTAAAGATATGACTATGTTGACAATAATAAGAAATGAAATGAAAATAAGTGCATTCATTCTTGGGACTCATTAATAATTTAAATATTCTAATTTTATGCTATTTTCATTACTTATTATTATTTTATTTATTGGATAATTACTTGTGAGATCCTTGTTGTTTTAGATATTATGGTTATTTTTTTTCACTCACTGAGTAGTTTTCTTATGAAATTACTCACACTCATTTATTTGTAAAATTATTTTAAGTATAGATATATAGTGTTTGTGTAATTAGTACTTAGAAAATATAGCAGTGCAATGGACTACAATGACCTATGAGGTTATAAAGGTGGAGACTTTAGTAAAGTGCACAGTGTGCCATGATGTGGATGCAAAGTTGACCTTCAGAGTTACAGTAGAGCCCATAGGTGCATTTGTTCATATCTCTATGATTAAAGAGGAGTACTTGGACAGTATCTATACCACTTTTTGGGTATTTTATAAGACCACTACTGACATCCAAGTGACACTGACCTGAGTGTGATGAGCGGAGCATGCATTATCTTTTTTGTCTTTTTGCCCTAATTCCATACTACATCCTTAGAGCTTTACTGGGTACATTTTATTTTCGAGTTAGGATACTGTGGTCTCTTATAGCATGCACTTCATATTGGTCGGTCAGGTAACCGACCTAGAGAGAGATGTCAAGGCTAATACAGATATGTATTTTGTAATTTATTATAACATCTGTGTTCTCAAAATTGAGTTAATAGAATTTAAGAATTAATTAAATATAAGTGAAACTATTTTTGGGTGAAATTGATTCGAAAGATTTAACGAGAATAAAATCAAGTTTTAAAAATTTGGATGTAATTAAAAGTGATTAAAGACTAAATTGAAAGAAGAATGTTGTATAGGGATTTATGAGCGATGTGTTAAAAATTAAAGGATTAAAAAAAGAAGAAGAGAAGCTGTATTTTAATGTAGATGAAGAAGAAGAGAAGGGGGAGCTGCCATTTTTGAAGAAGAAGAAGGAGAAGAAGGTTACTGTAGCTAGGGTTTTCTACCTTTAAGAATTTAGAGCAACAAGTACTGAAATATGGTGAGTGGACTTCTCTTTAGTTTGTTTTTTTTTATTTCAATTCAATTTGTGAAGCTTTAGATGTGTTATGTTGTATGAATTTAAAGTTAATTGCATATATTATCAAGTTATATATGACAATAGCTGAAATATGTATTGTGATAGTTTATGAAATAATTGGTGGTGAAAACTTAGATTTTTAGTTGAATTGCTATAATTTTCAAGTACATAATACCTCTGTAGGTCAAACAAGCGATGCCTGACTCAGACAATGCCTCGGTACACTGAGGAGGTGCCTCAGTGGCACTGAGGAGGTACCTCTATGGCCAGTGCCTACGACAAAATGGGCTTAAATATAAAATTTTACAACCTAAACTTAACCAGAAGCATGTCAACACCCATATAAACACCTAAATCACTTAAATCGACCCAGAATGAGTTAAATGGAACTAGATTCACCAAGATAAATATGATTGAGTTACAAATATATATAACTGTATAGTTGAGCATAATAAGTGAACTTGAGTTGGTATAGATCCTTTGCTTTTCAAAGGAAAAGGGTAGTTGGAAAGTTTAATACTTAAGCTTAATAATGAATACAAATTCCATCAAATCTTAATAAACCAAAATATGTAAGATTGAAGATTACAAGTTTGTTTAGACATAAGGCATGATAACATCCAATAAACTTTTAAGTCTCCAACATAGAGACTAAAGATATAAAATGTTCTAATTAAATCAATTATGAGAATGCTTTTGGAAAATTATAATAACAATGTTCAAATCAGAATGGTATTGATGATTTACAAAGTGACATTTGAAGAATGTTACGGGAAACAGATGCAAAGGAAAAACATGAGAAAATAAAAATAATATATGAATATACGAGAACTTTTAAAAAATGATATAACAGTGAGTACATGCACATATGACATTAGGTGATAGTAAGTCCATGTTTGGAGCATGGTGAATTTTGGTAAGTGTGTATAGCTGATGCCAGGGGCCGGGTGCACATTTTACCTTATAGATGTAAGTTTGGTAAGTGTGTATAGCCTATGCCAGGGACCAGGTGCACATTTACCTTATAGATTTAAGTTTGATAAGTGTGTATAGCCGATGCCAAGGGCTGGGTGCATATTTTACCTTATATATGTAAGTTTGGTAAGTGTGTATAGTCGATACCAGGGGCTGGGTGCACATTTTACTTTATAGATATAAGTTTGGTAAGTGTGTATAGCCGATGCCTGGGGCCGGGTGCACATTTTACCTTATAGATGTAAGTTTGGCAAGTGTATATAACCATTGCCTGAGGCCAAGTGTACATTCTACCTTGTAGATATAAGACCATATATGAGGTATATGTATAGCTGTTGCCTGAGGCCAGATACATATATTAATTAGGATTTGGCATTCGAGTTATTATTGGCTTAAGTGTTGATTACACTTAAGTTGTCGTGTGCATACTGACTTATTTATATTGCTTTCGGTGAAGTGTTGGTCCACACTATATCCGAAGTCACTATTATATGTGTATAGTTTACTCTGATAATGCTATTATGATGAACTATGTTATGAAGCTAGGAGATTATGTGGTAGCGAGTTGTTTTATTAAAATTAATGTTTAAGCTTCTATTATATTATGTAAAGCAAAGAAAATCTCGACGGGTGACTATGAGATAGTGCCTTTAATTTGTAAATAAATTTTATTAAATTAAATACAACTAAAATAAACATTATATTTGTTAATTTAAATATCAATAGCATCATTTTCTATGATCTCATTCCAAGTTGTGTGCTTGAGTTTTTTTCTATTGAGTTATTAAATTATTTTGTTTCTCGATAATTTATTCACTCAATGAGTATTTTCTCTTAGAGATGCTCACCACTCCTTTTTATTTAAATTTTTCAAAGTTGAGTAGTGATCTGGAAGATAGCTAGATGTATAATAGGTGAAATAGAAGTAGTGAAGAATCTCAATAGTATTGTTTAATTAGAATATTTAGTAATAGTATGTTATAGGTTTAAACAGTTGTATTCAATGTCTTAGATTGTGAAATTTATGTATAATAGAAAAGGAAAATTTTGGAATAGTTATCTTATAACACATATTAGTGGAGTGTATTATATTTATATGTCTAAGTTATAAGAGTTAACGAGTTAATAGACAAGAAAGAAGTAATACTCGACCACACCAGTACTCAAGTTAGAAAGGTCAAGTGTGCAACCTTCTAATAAGGATATTGGTAGGGTTGGGTGTTACATTTATTGTATGGCATCTGGTACTCTCATTTGTTTGTATTTAGCTAGTGTTGTATGGTGTTAGGTCACCAATGTACTGATGTTTATGTAAATATATATTATGTTATGTTATAGTTTTATTATGTCGCTTGCCATTAAAATTTTATCTTGGAGATTAGTATTTATAATTTATTAATATTTAAGTTTGATACTATCACTTGATAGAAATATCATTATTATAATATATGTTGTTAAGAAATTATTTCTTCTGATAGTCTTTAGGTAATTTTTTTTTTCATTCATGCCACCGTTAGATGGGTATTCTGGTGCAGGTATGGTGGGAAGGGATGTTACAGTGAGTTTCTTCATTCATGTGTTGAACATCATTTGATCCTATTACTTTATTTACCCTCATTTCTATTTGCATACAATCTTTTTAGGGTGTTTAAATATTGAAAGTCTCAAATTATAACTTTTAGAAAATTATCTATGCAATTTAAATAATTATACCAATGGTTGAAGGCTAATTTCTTATTAAATTCTACATTTGGTATAATTTGTGTTATATGCATACTATTTTTTATTTTGATTACATTTAAAAATTTCCCGTCCATTTCTCTTTTTCTCATGACTTTTTCAGTAGATCTTTGTCTTTGTCTTTTTATTTTAGGTTATTATTTATTTTGTTATAATTTATATGTACTACCAACTTTTTCTATAAAAATAGTTAAGCATATATTTTGCTCATATTTTTCTCTATTTTGTATTTATTTAACTTGAAATTCAATTTTTTATTTAAAATATTTAATTTCAATTTTTTTTTTGTTAAATAGCATATTTGGTACAAAACGGTTCCTCATCTTTTGACGCCATGATCTCCATTCACAAGGTAAACTTTTCTACTCATAACAATTTCTTTTTGTTAAAATAAATTTTTCATTTAATTTAATTTTGCCTTTATTTTGCTTGAAATTTATAATTTCTGGTTGAAATATTTGATTGCTATTATTTATTTATTCATATTTACCATATAAATTTATATTCCTTTTCACACTATCATCTACGTACATAACGTGAATTATTTTATTTTTATAATTATTTCTCTTTATTAAAATGAACTTTTAATTTTAAAGTTATCTTAACTTATAGGTTTTATTTACATTTTATTTAACTTAAGAATTATTATTTTTATTTGAAATGTTTGATTTTTATATTTTATTCTATTAATTTCTATCTATTATACAAGTTTACATAAATTGATTTGTAATGAAATTTATATTCTTTTTTTATTACGACGTTAAATTTACTATAATATCTCTCTCTCTCTCTCTCTTATCTCTTTATATAATTTTTTATTTAATTGTTTCTAAATTTAATTCATAATTTATTCTTTTTTATGAACAATTTGTTTACAATCAAGTTAATAATAAATTAATATGAAAGTAACCTATAAAATTGAAATAATTATTAATTAAAATTTAATTAAATAATTAGTGACTACTTAATTATATGAAATTTAAGTTAATACCAATAATAAGTGCTTCATTAATTATAAATTAAAATGATATAAAAATAACCTAATGAATGATAAAAAAATTAATTAGATAATAAGTTATTAAACTTATATGATATTAAAATTAATTATAACAACAATAGAATAATCAATTATAAATTAAAATAATGAAAAAGTAACTTATAAAATTGAATAGATTATTAATTAAAAATTAAAATAATCAATTAGAAAATGAGTGACCAATTAATTATATGATATTTAAATTAATTACAATAATAAATTTCTAATGAATTATAAAGATTTGAATAGAAAATTGAAACTAAAATTAATTGCAATACTAAATATCTAATTAATTAGAAAGGTACTAAATGATAAATTGAAATAATATAAAAATAACCTATAAAATTAAATTGGTTATTATTTAAAAGTTAAAAATTAATTAGACAATAAGTGACCAATTACTTTTATGAGATTAAACTTAATTACAATTGTAAGATATATACACCCATGTCTTGATTAGTTTAAGTTATGGATAAGACGTAAAAGACTCCTCTTAGAAGTATGCTTACTACTCTTTTGTAGAGTATGAGTTTTATGTTTTGTACGTAACATAACCCAAGTGATAACCTAACAATAAGGCATAACAAAAATTTTCTTTGCGTAATTTTCCTCCTTCTTCTCCCATACAAAAATACTCTGTGTATATCATTCCATTGATATTTAGATTATGAAGACATGGCCTTTGCTCTAGTAGTTAAGGCTCCGATCAACATATATATTAAGGTTTCCGCTGCTGGAGAAAAGGGTCAGTATTCTAAATCTCTTTGTGATTTATTGTTCTTCCCTGTTTTTCCTTTCATTGGTATCAGAGAATGTCTACATGATTTAGTATTATTCGTATGAAATTGATGAAAATTAAATTGAAAAGTATATTTTTCGTCCATT
>CATIWO010624129.1:0-12984 GCA_949673435.1 Macaranga tanarius
TACTCTACAGCACTTAAACTTATTTTTGCTACAAACAAGCCCTTTACTAGCCTTACAATCTAGTCCTTCTATACTTCTTACTCAATTCAATTTATCAATTAAAACAATTATAAATATATCATAAATTGGGCGGGTGTTACATTCTGCTGTATAATGCAAAATTTATTTCCACTGCATCCAAAATTTAACTTGTACAATTTTGTATAATTGAATTATGAATTAATTATTTTAGCAATTGATCGCCAAAATAATTTTTAGCTTCATTCAAAGAAATTAACTCAATAAAATCTTTAAATTTAACTAAAAATTCATAGTAAATTATTTCTAGAGCCGATTCCTTACTTTTTCCTTCATGAAATGGATTCTAAAAATTCTCATCTCATTATCATTCATAGCCATATATTAATTGTTGTAACCCTAAAAATTATTTACCATCAATTATTTAGCATTACTTTACTAAATATATATCTTAACTTTACAAAATCCCGGGGTAATAAGTACTTTTTAGTGTCTTATCCACCAGGAGACCATTTTAGCCCATTACCTCTATACTTGTCCTAACAAATTTTGCCAGTTTAAATTAGTTTGCTTTTTAGCACCATTCTGACTAAGTGCATGGGTGTAATACTTTAGACCTTAGGGAAATGACCTATTTGAGTTCCATTTCACCAAATTATTGCTAGTGCATCAAAGATTTAAGCCAAATAATACTTTTTTGACTCATTACCGCTATTAAATCTTTGATTACCCCATCCTCCAAGAAAAAAAAAATAGTCACTCCTGCTTCAGCTACGATGAAAAAATATCAGGTTCAAATACACTTTCTTATTTATGTCAGCTTTGTTTTGATTTCTAGCATTCTTATTTTCTTGCTAACAGTTAAGACTAATAAGGAGAACCCCTCACCATCTCGTTCTCCTTCTTTTTATGCTGATTCTTCTTCAAATTCTCCAGATTACGCCCTACTTCTACCTCAATATTACCCCTTGTGGCAGATCCATTACCTTCTGCTCTGATTCGACTCCTTGTGCTACTCCTCAGGTATGTACTTCCATTTCTCCTTTTTTTTTTACTTGTGCATTTCCATACCCTTGGTTTATACTTTATTTGTTATGTTGTTATATAGGATGTTGACTTTTGGTCCTCCGTTGATGATGTGTAGATCATGGTGGATCTCAGCTACCTGGAGACTCCTTCAAAGGTTCCCTCTATGGCTTCTTTGACTCCAGATGATACTTTAAGGCCAAGGATTCAGTGAGAACTATCCTTAGCTTAGCGATGGGTACCCTCTAGAAGACTCAAAAATCTATAGTACTTTCAGCCCATTATCTTGGAGTAGCATTCCAAGTCAGCTGCCATTACTGCTTTTAAGAACCAGATTATTTTAAGCTTCTCTCACTTGGAAGAGTCTAGTGCAGCTCATTTGACAGCCTCAAGCCATCTTAATCTTTTCCACCAGGAGAAAGATACTTTCTTTGTTGAGCAACTCAAGATAAAGTAAATCAAGGAAGAGGAAGCAGAGGGAAAAGCAGCCTTCCTCCAAGTAACCAAGGACATTGAAGAACATGAGGCTAAATTAGCAGTTTTGAAAGCCCAGAAAGATAAGCTTCTCCACAAGAATCAAGAATTGACTTCCAGGTACTAGGATGTAGCCAAGCAAGCTTAGTCTATCAAGAGATCTAGATGTTTGAGAGAACCTTAGGGGCTTCGACTTTGACTTTCTGATTTGTTTATACTTGTTTACAGACTTTTATGTTGTTATGATGTCTATGATATTATTTAGTACTTTGTACCTTTCATATTGATCATTTGGAGCATGGATATTGTGAAGTATATCCTTTCATAGATGAATTAATATTGTGGCTATCACAGGGCTTATTTCTGCTTCAGTTCATCTCTGTTGTGCATATTTTTATCTATGTCACTGAACATAGCACACTTTGCACCACAGCCATTCATTTTCATTATCAAACAGTCAATTTTCAGTAGAAATACTACCTAAATTTTGTAAAATTACTGTTCACTAACAAACTTCTCACAAAAATAAATAAACAAAAATAAAAACACACTAAAATTTAGGAAAATTAAATTTTATTTATTTACAGTGGCTATCAAGCTAATTTTCACACCCAAAAAGTAAAATTTTGCTACTTTATACACTAAGTGGCAACTTTCTGGCCTGAGGCCAGTTACCGTTTTTCTTTATTTTTCTTTCATTTCCTACATAGTGAAAATATTTTATTACCACCTCCATTGCTTAACATTTTAGTACAGTCCCCTACAACATAATTATTTTTTGAACTCCTATTATGCTTTCTGCCCTTCGAGTGTTTGAAATTTCAGTAATATATTCCTCAGCCTTCTGCATCACAAAGTCCTCTTTCTTTAGCTTGAATTTGGTTTTAGCCTTAAGTTGAACCTCCTGGTCATTTTATCTCCTTTCAGGCTGAGAAAATTTTTAGTGCTCCACTATACACTACTGTTTATTTGGTGGAATATGTGGGGCCACCACAAACCTAGGTTGCCTCTTATTGAATTTTGGTGGTACCCTCTTGCCATCCCTCCTAGGCTCAGATTTGTAGTTGTTTCTCAATACAGCCAATGCAGGAGGATTTTTCTTTGGTGTTAAGAACCTCCTATGAGGGACCGGTCTCCAATAGCTCACGAACCTATTAAAATTCATATTGGAAGGTTGAACCATCTTCTCTTTCTCTCTGATTTTGTTATTTAAATCCACATTGATAGGATTCACTAGAGCCTCCTTTTCTGCTTTTATATCTACTTTCTCATTTGGGGGTCGAGGAGAAGGTACATAGTCATCCTTCCCTTAGGGAATTTGCATAGAGTCCTGATGAAATGACATTTGGCCTTCAAGATTCTGCACTTGGCCATCAGGAATTGATATTTCATCAGGTAGAACATTGCCTCCCGAGCCTTGCACCTGGTTTTGAGGATTTGGTGATTGGCCTTGAGGAACTTGTAAATTGCCCAGGTGAAATGATGCCTGAACTTGGGGTAATGGTACCTACTCTTGATGAACATTACCTCTCGGGTCTTTTTCTTTTTGAACACCCTCAAGTTTATGAGTTCCAAGCTCAAAACTTGGATTTTCCTTATTACCACTGAGAACCAGGTCTCCATCATTAGACTTAACAGGATATGAATGTCTAGGTTCTTTATGGGGTTAACCATCACCTTTGGAGACACTTTAGGACTCCCTTGCTTCAGATGCTTCAGATAGGCTTCATTCATCTCGGTAAATGAAGTTACTATCTCCTGTAAACTTTGGTTAAGAGCACGGAAATTTTTTTGAAAAGCACTGATCATCCATGCTATCGAATCTTAGACTTGCTTCATTTCTTCTAATAAGATGATTTGGGCATTAGTGCCCTCAACAATAGTTGCAGTAGTATTAGAATTTTGGCTTGAATAGCCAAAAGCTGCTGCCTCAATCCAAGTTTGATCCTGAGACACTCATTTTTCGTAAGTTTATCGCATTTGAGCACCTGTTTTTACAGGTGTATTGGTCGGATTACTAACCAAAAAATTTCTCCATTTTCAAAGTTGAATATTCCATTAGAATGGATCCCACCGAGCGTGCCAAAAGATTATTGGTATAAATTTTTGGCAAACTGGATGTTAGGTCCCACCAAGCGTGCCATAAGATTATTGGTACAATTTTTTAGTTGAACAGGATTTACGAGCGTACTAGAGAAGACTAATTTTCCAAATTGATCATTATTGACTTCTTTCAGACAATTGCAGATTTCCAAACGTCTTTACCACAATTCGTTTGAGTTCCAAAGGATTAAAATTTATATTTAATTATGAACGGTAGATTATTTAGCTAAAGGTAAAGATAAACAGTTGAAAGTAATGAAAATAAACTTAAGGAAATGTAAATTTAAAATTGTATTCAAAGAACAATAAGTACAAAGCTTGCTAGAATGAAAGCATAAAATTGCTAAAAGTTAGAGGAAATGGCTATTAGGAAATTGCTAGAGATTGGATTTGTTGAATGTTGATTGTGTTGATGATTGTCTTGGTTGATGATTGATTGTGTGTCTTTTATAGTCCACGAACTTGCTACTGAAGTTCACTTCCTTCAATTCTTCAATAACTCCCTATAAATTCTGTAACCTCTGCGTCCCCTTGAGTTACTTCTACAGCTCAACAGTCATTTTCTTCCTTCTTCACAAAGTCTTCAGTTTTAGAGAAAATTCTAGATAATTAGTTCAATTCTTGATTTTCCCAGTAAATTCTAGAAGATTCACGTGCTCTTTAACTTTAATTCTCCCAAGCTCTTTTTGTAATCTGCGTTCCTTGAATTTCCTCTATCAGCTCTTCAATGCCTACGGTTACCTTCTATCAGTTCTAAAATTTTCTTTAGAAACACAATAAATTCTTCACCAAGCAACTGTAGTTGGGCTCGACTTAATATAATAGGCTCACTTTGGGCTTTAAACTTAATTATGGGCCCGAAAATTAATATTGGGTACAATACCATGTAAAAATAAAAGGAAAGTGTATTGTATTATATTATTTATTACATAGAAAAGAGCTGTTTATATATACAACTTGTTCAAGAGGAATATATCTCTAAGATCGAGTTAGTTACAACAAATATTCAAATTACAAACAAAAGATTGTTATCTTGTTATCTTGAGTTAATATCTGTAGTATCATGACTTGTATTCCTTAATAGTCACGCGGCACTACAACTATCATTACTCATTATAATATATATATCTAGCCATTATTGATCTTGCACAACAGTTTATATATATAAATAAGGATAATGATACATGTGTCTCTAAGATATATGAATAGTATTATCTCTCGTCAAATAAAAATAAAATTTTACTTTTAAAAATTACTTATTATCTTATTAATAGGTGGACATTTGAATGAGTGATAGACAATTTTGAGTTTTTCACATAAAAAAAATATAACTATTTATATCTTTATGAGAGATAACAATTATTATCCTTATATGAATAATTACGCATGTACAAACAAAACAAAAATCATATGAAGTTAGATTGGGCTACTCTTGTATGTTTTATTTTAAATTTTGTGATGATGTTACCTGCTTTTTTTTTTGTTAAAGGTAGTAGTATATGAATAATGCATTCTGACTCCCTATGCTATTAACTTCTTTGATGTTACAGTTTATGATATATTAATTTTGATAGATTTTTTTTGGCATAATGAATAAAAATATCCAATCTGCTACTTGGTTTTTATCTTGCTTTACATGTTTAAAAATAATTCTAATGCCCTCTATTTCTTTCATAATAGCTTGTATCTCTTTTATTACGAAAGCCAACTTCCAGAATGTGGATTCCCATTTATTATTAACTTTTTGTATTACCATTTTTAAGTCCGACTCAATCACTGTATCTGGTAGATGGTTGAGTTTGACAAACAGTGTTGCCTCCCTAATAGCTAGAGTTTTAGCTGCTAATATTGAGCTACACTTGGCCTTTTTTACTACAACTTGAATCATTGTTCCATTATAATCTCCATAGATGAGTGCTAATTGAGCTTCTTTGTTCATACGGTTGAAAGCTGCATCACAATTGATTTTCACTTGTCCTTGGCAAGGTCTAGTCCAGTGGAGATCATGACTCCGATTTTCTCCTTTACTTTCTGTACTTTTTGAACAAAAATCTCTGATTTTCCTCTATTGCAGATTGATTTTTGTAAGTACTATTCCTGGATCATAGGGTTCTTTTTGAAAAACCTCTATTTTACGGTGTTTTCCATATTTACCAACAGACCACTACTATTAAAATTTTTTAGTATGCTAATCCATCTGACATAAATAGCTTTATAGCCTGCTTCCACCACTGAGCAAAAGACTGAAAACCTATATCAATTGGTTTGTATAATAATTGTGTGTCAAACCAAACTAATTTAGCTTTTGGACATAAGAAGAGGGTGTGCTCTAATGATTCTTCTGCATTTTGACAAATAGGGCAAGAAGGGCCAGAATTGCAGCCTCATTTCTTGAGGTTGGCCTTGGTTGCCAGAGAGTTTTGGACACATCTCCAAATAAAGAATTTAATTTTTGCGGGAACTTCTAACCTCCATATAGTCCTCCACAACTCTTTTGTAGGAGCTTGACATGTCACAGGACTTGAGTTCATCAATGACACATCCGTTTGTGTTTTAAGGTAATTATATCCCGATCGAACTGTATACTTGCCAGTCCTCTTAAAGTGCCAAACTATCCTATTTTATCCCTCTAATCTTGTCACAAGGATATGCTCTATAGCTTTGCATTCCTCAATAGAGAACAACTCTTGCAATTTCTCAGATTTCCAACTCCTATGTTCATGATTAATGATGTCTTTAACTAACAAAAAGGGGGTCCCCTTAGGTACTCTAGCTTTAACTGTGAAACCTAGCAAACTTGGAATTCATTTGTCATTCCAAATATTGACCTAGAAACCTAAGCTGATGTTCCAGCTACTACCTTCCAACACCAATTTTCTTCCTGCTAGGACACTATTCCACACCCATGAAGGCCTATAGCCTCTTTTTGCTGCCTCAAAGCTAGTGTATGGAAAGTAAATGTTTTTTAACAATTGAGCACATAATGACTGGGGGTTGCTCATAATATACCAGCTCTGCTTAGCCAGTAAGGCTGTATTGAATAAACTAAGATCTCGAAATCCCAATCCTCTCACTTGTTTTTTTTTTTTTGTTTGTTAGAGTTTGCCATGCTACCCAATGTATCTTCTTCCTTTTCTATATCCTGCGACCACCTGAAATTGTTGACCATTTATTCCAGTCTGTTGATCACAGTTTTAGGGATCTTAAACACAGACATAATGTAAGCAGGAATGGCTTGGAGCACTATTTTAACCAGAACATCCTTGCTTACTTGAGAAAGGAATTTTATTTTCCAACCTTGCACATTCTGAGATATTTTTATTTTTATTTTTGAGACATTTAGCCGATATTGAGAGGAAAGCAATAAAGTGGTTAAGAATATCTAGATTGATCCCTACAATTTTAAAATGTTTCTATTAAATCATTATAATTTTATTTGTAACCAGTTAAATCTTTATATTTACTAAAATAACTCAACTAATTTAACTGAAACATTTTAAAATTTATTAATCTTAAAGTGATGTAGGTCATCTTTTTTTAATAAATTTATACTATTAAATATACAATTTTAAAAACTAGAAAAGATTTATAATGAAATAATATTTTAATAAAACATAAGAATGCAAAACAATTAATAAATAATAAAGTTTAATTCATAAAAAAAACAAATGAGCTATTTAGTGTGTGTGTGTATATATATGTATGTTCTAGCCAAGAAAATGTTAAAGAAAAGTACATAATTTTAAAATTTTTAACAAATTTAGTTAAGTTATTTTAGTAATTTTTAAGAATTTACACACACATGTATATAATAGAAATAGAAGTCCTACGTACATATCAATTAGATAAGAAAATGTTGAAAAAAGTATATATTTTAAAATTTTTAATAAATTTAGTTGAGTTATTGTAGTAATTTTAAAGAATTTAATTGGTTAAAAATAAAATTATAAGAATTAATTTAATTGGATACTTTAACTTTCATGATCCTTTTACATCCAATAAGGGTTAAATGTGTTGAAAAATAAAAATATAAGAGTGCAATGTCAAAAAAGTTAATAACATAGGAGAGTTGGATTGCCTTATTTCTATTATAGGATCTACACAAATATGTATTTGTATAAATGATTATTTTACTTTTTTATAATAGTTAGTGACAGGACATAATGTTTACAGGTTATATTTATGGATGATTATAATTAAATAAAAATTAATCTAATAGTTTTTAATTGTATTTATATAAATATAAATATATATACTAAAAAAGACTCCCTATTATATATTCCAAAAATAAAAGGAAAAATGCATAATTTTTCCTCAATTTTTTCGACAATTATATATTATACTTTTTATTATATCCCTTCGGCTCCTTTTTATGAATATAAATTATATTCTAACGGCCAATGAGAGTATAATTAGATAGTAATCGAGGTCAAATGAGATTGAAACTCATTTTACGAGTAGAAATAAATTAAATGCTAAACATTTTCATGGACATTAAATCTAAGTAATATAATTATAATATTATTGGTTAATAACCTTATTTATCTAATTTCT
This sequence comes from Macaranga tanarius, assembly GCA_949673435.1. NCBI lineage: Eukaryota > Viridiplantae > Streptophyta > Magnoliopsida > Malpighiales > Euphorbiaceae > Macaranga > Macaranga tanarius. The sequence continues at coordinate 8,176 of CATIWO010624129.1, forward strand.
TATAAAAATTTAAGCAAAGGTATCATTAAATATTATTTTGACTAATTCTCAGTTTAAAACAAGAAGTAAGTGAAAAAATTATATATATGGTACGCCAGGGTGCGTTATTTATTTATTGGCTGAAATTTAGCCAACACTACATTTCTCGAACTATATTTGGCTTTATTTGTACCTGAATTTCTTAAAACTTCTGCATTTATACCTTGTTTGGTTGGTGGTAATGAAATGAAATGTAATGAGTAATGTAATGGAATTGAGAATACAATGGAATGAAATATATTTATCATTTCATTACTATGTTTGGTTATATAAACTTTAAAACAAATATAATGAGTATTACATTCGTATGTTTGGTTATACTATTTTCATATAATGTAATGTATTTTTTTAAAAAATTTTATCTTTAACTTTTAAATTTATAATTTATCTATTATTAATATAATATAATAATATCAATACCTAATATTAAAAAATTAAATATAAATTATTAAATAATTTTTTTAATAAAAATAATTAAAATTTACTCAAATAATTTTTAATTATTAATCATTGTAAAAATAAATGTATTTTTATTACTTACATAATCATTAGTAGTTTATAAATGTATTTTTATTTCTCTTAATTTATTTTTTCCACATTACTTAAAAATATAAAAATAAAATAAAAAAATAACAAACTTACTTGTATTTTTGAAATCAATAGTTCGAAAACAAACCCAACATTTATATCTTAAACATTAAAAAGAACAAACAAATAACCTGTTGAACGTTAAAAACTTTAATTAAAAAAAATAAGAGGAAAATGAAAACAAAAGGGGAGGACGGAAAAAAAAAATAAAAAAAAATAAAAATAAAAAGAAGGGAAGGAAGGAAAAAAAAAAAAAAAGAGAAAGGAAACAAGAAGAAAAAGGAAGATGTATTGTAATGAGGAATAAATAGATTTTTTACATATTGCCAAATACACATTTGAAGGTAATAAAGATTCGCTCTGTAATCTGCATTACGCTGAAACAAAAAAAAAAAAAAAATTTCTACCAAGTATGATAATGGATCATGGAATGTAATGACATTCAATTACAAAGTTCATTACATCCAACCAAGTAAGACCTTAAGGTTTTTTTCAACTTTTTTCGATTTTTTGAATAATAAAGGAATTTTATTATTACAGTATCATAAATTAAATTTTTTGGAAAATTTTGTCATAACTTTATTTTATATATATATATATATATATATATATATATATATATATATATATATATATATATATATATATATATATATATATATTACTTTGTATGTATTACCGTTGGATGAAAATTTATCACATCATTCAATGATAGTTATTAACAAAGTAGAATTTACTTTGTAAAAAATAAATAGTAGAAAAGCACCAATTTTTTTAATGTCTAAAAAGAGAAAATATTTAATTTTAAAATCAATAAGAAAATATTTAGAAGGAAAAGAATTGATATTGGTCTCTAATTTTTTTTTTTTTTATATAACATATAAAATTTATATTATACATAAAAAATTATAAAATAAATATTTTTCGGTCTTGGATCAGGCTAAGCCAGGATACGGGTTAGAATCAGGCTCGGCCCGAGCCCGAACTCGACGGAAGATAATAATGGGCTGAAAATGGAGGGTCGAAGACCAATCCACAAAATCCCTCCAAAATGGCGGGAAACATCATCGTCATCTCATCTCTCCATCTGTAATAAGCCCTAAAATTTGGCATTGGAAATGGGTGCACAGAAGGAGAAAAATCATTCAATGGCGGACACAGAGAAAGGTGAAAAAGCGACACCAGAGGAGACAAAGAAAGTGGAAAAAGTGATATCGGAGGCGGAGGAGCTGCCGAAAGCTATGGTGCGGCGGGTGGTGAAGGATAAGCTGTCACAGTGCTCACCGGACGGCGATCTGATTGTTCACAAAGACGCCATTGTCGCTTTCTCGGAAAGTGCCAGAATCTTTATCCACTATCTTTCTGCTACGTAAGCAACAAATTCTTCATAAAGTTTCAATTTTTTTCACCAATTTTGCTTTGAATTCTCATTGCTAATTTAGGGTTTGTGAAAAGTTGATTTTTTTTTTAAAATTTTTGTTGGGTTAATTTAGGGCTAATGATATATGCAAAGAAGCAAAAAGGCAAACAATAAGTGCAGATGATGTGTGGAAGGCTGTTGAAGAAATTGAATTTTCTGAGTTTGTTGGCCCTCTTAAAGCCTCTCTTAGAGGTACATTAAAGTGCTCTTTGTTTTTTTGGGTATTTGTTTCGGTTTTTTTTTTGAAGAAATAGTGTGTGCTATTTGAACAATTATTTAGTATTGAATATGGGCAATTTGTAACAGTAAGATATGGTACAAGAAAGTCGGTATTTTTATGTTCTAATTATATCAGATGACTCCTCAGAGTTGGGAACTAGCATTGTTCTTGTAATAGCTATTATATTTTGGGTTTTATTATCTCTAGTCTCAGTTTCTTCTGATCCAGTAGTCTACCCCTTGATTTTTAAGAAGTTTCTATCTCACTAGTAGCTGCCCAATTTGATTTGGGGCATTCAATAGCCATAGCAAGATGCCTCTTTTTTTTTAATTTTTTATGATTACCTTTGTTGTTAAGTGTTAACTATTATTTTTTTTCAACATAATTCCATAATCCTGTATGAATCTCTGGTTATAATCCTTTTAAAAGCTTATTTGCAGTTAGTTCGAATAGTATGATAAGGAATCTTAATTTTTATGGAAGAAAAAAAATGGTGCAGGTTGCCGATTTGAACTGTAATCTTTACCAAGTATTTTATGGAATTTAAGTTTCTATCCTTCCTGTAATTTTAGTAACAGTGATATTGTAATGTTTAGCTACAATCCTTGTTGTGAATGATCTGGTTTCTGGTTTCCTTGTAGAGTTTAAGCGGAAGAATGCTGGTAAAAAGGCTGGAGCATCAGAGACCAAAGAAGTGAAAAAGAAGAGGAAGGGAGATGAAGAAGCATCGTCCAAGAAAAGTGGTGGTAAAAGCAAACCAAAGGAGGGGGACTGAGACAGAAATGATGCCTGCAACAACTAGCAACAAAAATCATTTTTGGTTAGAATGGTGCATACAATGTGTTGTCAGGATGCCTGAAAAATAGCTGTATCAGGGGTGGAACTAGGCCTGGATCCGATTTAGCTTTATGAGAAGTGCTACTATCATTTAGCTTGTTTCAGTAGCCTCTCTTTTTACACCCTCATGTCCTGTTGATTAAAGAATGGCTACATGAAACATTATTGATAGTATTTGTCACATATTGGAGAGCTTGGAGAAATCTATAATGGCTTTAGACAGGTTTTGTTAGACTTTATTCTCTGGCTTACTCACTCACCTAGTCGTTAGATTCTCTTATATTGTGAGTTGCATCTGATGCTAATTAGGAGAAGAATAGAATACGAATCACATTCTGAAACCATTTGCATTAAAATTGAAACCCAAAAAAACAAAAAAAGAAGACGAATCACATTCTGAAATCATTTGCATTAAAATTGAAAAAAAAAAAAAAAACTAATATTGTCCCCACAGCTTATGCCATTACTAAGGAGGAAAACTTAGCATCAATCCAAAATTCCCAACGAAAAGCTAAAATAAGCTAAGGTTATGAAATTATAGGTGCATATGTACTTGCAACGCTATAAAGCTATGCTATAATTCTGGGGATCTTTGGACAAGAAAAGTCGCAATTTATTTGCAGAACTCATCAGTAGTAAAGCTAATGAGTAAAAACAAGAAAATGGGAATTTTACTTTGGGTTATTATGATTCTTCTTGCATTCACAACCAACTCTGGATACGCTAGCGATCTTCAAGCATTACTGAAGCTGAAATCCTCCTTTACAGGTCCAAATGGCTCAGGTCTTGAGGACTGGGCATCCTCATCAGCGTCTCCCTCTGCTCATTGCTTCTTCTCTGGAGTTGTTTGTGATAAGGACTCACGAGTGGTGTCTCTCAATGTGTCATTTTACAGTCTCTATGGTTCAATTCCACCTGCGATTGGGCTGTTGAACAAGCTTGAGAACCTCACATTGGCTGCTAATAAGCTCACCGGTAGACTCCCTATGGAGATGGCCAATCTTACATCTCTAAAGATTCTCAATATCTCCAACAATATGCTTGCAGGATATTTCCCTGGGCAGATCACTCTTGGAATGACTCAGCTTGAGGTCCTTGACATCTACAACAACAACTTCTCAGGTCCATTGCCAACTGAGCTAACTGGCCTCAGAAATCTTAAGCATCTTCATCTGGGTGGAAACTACATTTCTGGCGGTATACCAGAATCATATTCCGAAATACAGAGCTTAGAGTATTTTGGTTGCAATGGAAACGGCCTTTCTGGCAAGATTCCTGCAAGCTTGGCTGCGCTGAAGAACCTAAAACGCTTATACCTAGGCTACTTCAACATGTTTGAAGGAGGCATTCCACCTGAGTTTGGATCGTTGAGTTCCCTTGAAATTCTTGATATGGCAAGTTGTAACCTCTCTGGTGAAATTCCTGCGAGTTTAGGACGCTTGAAGCATCTAAGTAAGTTGTTTCTTCAATTCAATAACCTCTTTGGTGTTATCCCACACGAGCTCTCTGGTCTGATTAGCTTGAAGTCTCTTGATCTCTCAATCAACCAGCTCACTGGAGAGATTCCAGCTAGCTTTTCCAAGTTAAAGAATATCACCCTACTCCACTTGTTCAAAAACACTCTATCTGGTCCAATACCCAAGTTCCTTGGTGATTTGCCAATGCTCGAGGTGATTCATATATGGGAAAACAATTTTACATCCAA
>CATIWO010624146.1:0-27887 GCA_949673435.1 Macaranga tanarius
TAACTCCAACTTTCTTTCAAATTTAATCCCTCTGTACAACCAAATGCTCAAGTTCAATTTATACTAGTTCTACTATCACATGTGTAATAAATGTAATACATACGCCATAATTACGTATGTTGGAGGTGCGGGTGTTACATAGCAAAACCCCAGTCTAATTTCTCCTCAACCCATCTGAAAGAAGCTGAGCCATACCACCAAGTAAAATGATGACCAACACACTCGATTTCATGCAAATCACACGAAGACAGGGTAGCTTTAAAACCATCCATAAGCCATTGGGGATGAGATGATCCCCTTTATTGTCTAGCGGAGACAATAAATCGTCAAAATCCCCCAAGATAACCTAATCATAATTGTATCAGCCATTGAGATGCTTCAAAAATTCCCAGGAGTCCTTACTTCTATGGCGTTTAGGAAGCCCAAGCTCACCACCATCATACAACATATCAATGAAGTTCCTGCTACGACCCAGAACCTGCACTTTGCTATTTTCTTTCCAGAACATAACTAGACCACCACTATTATCGATGCTATCTACACAAAAGAAACCTTCGAAACCCAAAGCAAGTTTAATGGGCTCCATCTTGCTACTATCTACTATTGTTTCCATCAAGAAGACTAAATTGGGCTGCTTAGATCGGACCAAATCCGATAAAACCTGAACAGAATATGGGTTCCCAAGCCCACGAATGTTCCAACTTAAAAGACTCATTGGGCTGGGTGGGCCTGTGAACCAGAGCCCACCAACATCAAGTTTTTTGAGTCTTGATCCACCATCTCACATAGGGACCCGTCTAGCTCATTAGTACCATCCAACTCCTCAATAAATCTTCTTTTCTTTACGTCCGTAATAACAGCACCTGCTCTTTCCTCTGAAAAAATATGGGCTGACATTAACGCCTTAGACTTCTCCTCATTTATTATCAATGCTCGCGATAAAGAAGAATCCCCTTGATCGTGGCCATTAAGCGGATACATAGCACTTTCCATAACTGAAAGTATTGGACCTCCGTTGACCATCATATTATCCCCAATTACACGATCACCACCATCTTTCGACGATGGGACAGTCTGACGCAGCCACCTTTCACCAATAGCTCCTTTTCCTTTAACCCTTGTCACCCTCATCCAATCACCATAGGGAATCTCCACAGGACGACATGGAAGATCATAAAGTTTTGCATAAAATCTGTCTGTGTGCCTAATAATGCCACAGAAAAAACAAAATGCAGGGAGCTTCTCATACTTAAATGAGACCCAAAACCACTCACCTCCAGTCCTCTTCATCTTTATTCTACGCTTCAGCGGCTTGCTTATAGGAATAGCCATATAAATATGCATGTAATTTCGCCACACTCCATCAAAGTTTTTTGGATAAGATTCAACATATATTCCCGTGAAGTTCCCAAGAAGTTCCCGATTATTTTGGCGATGTGTTCAGATATAAAGCCAACCGGAAGATCAAAAACCTGAACCCACATGTTCACATGATCTAAAATAACTTTAGTAGGCTGCTCATTCGCTTCCAATCTTTTGAGTATCAATAAATGTCTATCAAACGTCGAAGGACCTATTTCCATCACTCTCTGGATATCCAAGTCATAAAAAAATTAGAATAGATAAAGAGAGTTACCCAAATCTTTAACAATCATTCTTTTGATAGGCCTCCAAAGAGCCGCCATCATATTTTGCATTGAAGGGAAATCTATATTTCGATCAGTGAGAAACTGACCTACCAACATCCTTTGAAATGTCGAAGGAATAAGGACAGCCACCTGCGCTACCACCTCCACACCAGTATTTTCCTCTTCTTGTTCCAAAACAGAAAGATGAGCAAACTGTTCTTCCATAAGGCCAATAGTACATAAAGAGAAAACGCAGAAAAACTTATCAAAAGATAAGAGAGACAGAGCTTGTCAGAGGACAAGAGTTATAACAATATATTTGTCTATAGTAGTTTTAGGTGATGATAATAACAAAAAAAATATATAAAAAGAATTTTTTGTTTTCATATTACTTGATAGAAAGATTCAAAGCAATATCGACAATGACACCATTACTTAGAAGGGATAAGGTGCAAAAATGATCCTAATGTTTGGCCTAATTCTCACACTGGCACCTGATGTTTCGCGAGATCCATTTAAGACCCCAAAGTCACAAAATTAGTGCATATAAACTTTTGCAACAAACGCCATTAACAACAACATTAAGTTTGCTGATGTGTCAATTATGGGGCCCATAGAAATAAATTAAAAATAAAAAAAAAGGATAAGGTGGTCCAATTTAGCCCTTAATATATAGTGCAAAGCTCAATTAAGTCCCTAATCTATTTTTTGGCTCAAAAACACACCTGATGTTATTCAATATGGTCATTTAGCCCATTCTACAAAGTTTGACATCTAATAAAAATATAAACTAGTCCCTGAAATTGAGTTTCTATCAAAATATTGCAAGTTTTAAATTTTAATTGACAAAACTGTCCTTAATTTATTTATTAATTGTATAACTTTAAGGAAATTATTTTATTTAATTATTATTAATCTCTTTAAACTACACTATATGTATAATCTACAGTAATTAAATTAAAAATATAAACATAAATCAAAGTGATGCTAATTGTTTTTTTAATATACATATATAATACTTCATTTGAAATTAGTTAAATAAAAATTAAAAATTAAAAATATAACATTGGCAAAAGGATAGAGAGAATGAGGAATAAAAGTGTTTGTTCTTCAAATGTTTAACTTTTTATATATTAAAAAAATATAAGAATAAAATTTTATATATTTTAATGGAATTAATACTTATAAATTTAAATATTAAACATTTTATTAAAAGTATCTATTAGTAAATAAGATCAAAAACTCTAAATATTTTATTATTTATATACTTTTTTTTTATTTAACTAATTCAAAATGAAGAATTCAAACACACATATATATATATCACTTCAGTTTAAACTTTTATTTTTATAATTAATTATTTTACATTACACATATAATTTTATTTAGAAAGATTGATAATTAAGTAGAATATTTTCTTACAAATATTTTGAAGAAATCACAATTTTAGGGACTAATTTGCATTTTTATTAGATGTCAAACTTTTTAAAAATTCAAATTTTAATTTTTCTATATTTAGTCCCTAAAATTCAAATTTGATTTATATTTATATTTTTAATTTAATTACTTTAGATTATACATATAGTATAGTTTAGAGAGATTAATAGTTAAATAAAATAATTTTCTTAAAGTTATACAATTAATAAAAAAAATTAAGGACAATTTTGTCTATTAATTTTTTTTAATGGACTTATTAAAATTAAAAACTTGAAATATTTTGATAGAAACACAATTTCAGGGACTAGTTTATATTTTTACTAGATGTCAAACCTTTTAGAATGAGCCAAATGACCATATTGAATAACATCAGGTATATTGTTGAGCCAAAAAATAGATTAGGGGCTTAATTGAGCTTTGCACTATACATTAGGGGCTAAATTGGACCAGGTTATCCCTTTTTTATTTTTAATTCATTTTCATGGGCCCCACAATTGACACATTAGCAAACTTAACGCTGCTGTTAACAGTGTTTGTTACAAGGGTTTATATGCACCAATTTTGTGACTTTGGGACCATAAACGGACCTCGCAAAATATCACGTGCTAATGTGAGAATTGGGCCAAATATTAGGGTCATTTTTGCACCTTATCCCAAAAAGAAAATGTGAGCTCAAGCACAAGTAGGTTTATAATATTAAATATCAAATAGTGAATTTGGAAAAAAAATTAGAAAAATGCTAGTTTAGGAATGATAATTAGTGAAAACAATTAACATTTCAAATAAAGGATAATTATGTAATTTAAAATTTCAAAAAAGCAAATAAAGAGTGTAGAAATAAATGGATGGAGTGCAAAAATCTCCACCCTGTTCTATATTATATATTATATGTGAGTGTCATTCTATTTTTTTTTACAATAAGAGGAGAAATAAGTTTTTTTTTAATAGAATAGAAGTATAATATTGTTTACCAAATAAAAATTTAGTAAAGATCTCAAAATTATTTGAATATGGTTATATGAGCTTTTTACAATGATCACAAAGCAAATAACAAAGAAAAGGGTTTATTGCCAGCACAGGTTGACAATAGGACTAAAAACAGGTTCTAACCCTTCTAACCTATTAAAAGTGAATTTAATAGGAGGTTTGCTCCACTGGAAAGTTTGATCACCAGGATCAAAGAATGGAAATAAAGCAAAAGGAAAATAAGCTTTGATAGTTGTAGAGAGTTTTTCAGTTTTGTGAATGAATGTGATGATGTCTTATAATGAGATAATAGGCTATATATACAGAAATACAAACATAAGAAGTAAAATAATAATCAAACTATAAAAGATAGCAATCCTAAACTAAATAGAACAAAATCCTAAAAATGAGCCTAACATATTAGAAAGCCCAAAACAAAACCCAGAATAAATTTAGGCTAGTATAAATAATGCCTCCCATGATTTAACTTAAAGGCCCGCTCAAAAGGAAGATCATGCCCAAAATGCTAGCCCAAATATGATCCAATCCACTATCATCATCCAATATTTGCAGAAGCCTATGAATTGGCCCACTCACTTATTTCTATTTTTCAAAACAAATTCACCGCCTAAATGAGGGGTAAAAACGTCTTTTAGCCAATTCTCGAATGGTAACCGTCAACTCCTGGTCCACTATATATGAGCCTTCAATCCCCAACTTTTATTAAAAAAACTCACTTCTCTCTCTACACGCTGCTTCTCTCTCTAGTAACATTCCATAGTCTCTTTAGTCTCGCAGAATGTCAAGCCATCACTAGTACCACTTGTAATAGTCTAGGCTTTCTTCTTTAAGGTAACATTTTATCCTCTAGCCTAATTATTTCATTTAGTTCAATACTTACACTGCTACGTTCTTATTCAGACCGAACTCATTAACAAGAATGGCTAAGAGCAAAAGACCAGCTTTTTCTCATATTGACCCTGAATAGACCCATTAGCCTGATTAAAGAGGGCTAATAATATTCTTATTGAATTGACTGCCACCCTTGAGGTACTAATTCTTTTTTCAAATAATCAGTTTGTTGCTCAGACCTAGTTTTTCTTAAGAATACTTCTTTACTTTAGCCTTTATCCCAACTTTTAAATAAGATAACTCCCTAGATTCAATAGATACAAAGATATGGCCTTCTGGTCTAAAGCCATCCTAGTTCGGTCTTGGCCCAATCCTTTTAATGAATATCTAGTATGGCTAGCTCAATTAGAACCTTTCTTTAGTGAGTTGTGGAAAAAGACAGGTATCTATGATCTTATCCAAGTTACTAAGACCGAATTTCTTATTAGTAAACCATTAATGTCAACCCTTTCTTTATTCTGGTCAAAGTCCACCAATGTCTTTGTGTTCAAGAATAATAAGATGACAATAACCTTATATGATCTTACTACCATGTTCAGCCTTCTACCATTTGGTGAGGAAATAAGTCCTCAACTCGAGGCTGATTGCTCACCATATAATATTTCTTTCAAAAAAAAACATGATAACTACTACAGTACATTTATAAAAATGAACATGCAATTGTCCAGTACCCCTTTCAAGGCTGAATATCTTAGTTTCCTCTTATACTGGCTTTGTAAGTTTATCACTTTTCCTAGCTCTATAAAAATTACCAAGGAATTCTTACCCTTTGTAATTGCCCTGGCCGATGGCAAAAAACTCACCTTAGGCTCCTTCATCTTGAGTCAAATTTATAGAGGTATGTACACCCTTATGCCCATCAATGATCATTCATATTTCAAGTTTGGAAGTGGACCTTTATGGATTCTCCAACTTTGGTTCCTTGCGTACTTCCCAAAACTCATGAATCGGCCTAAAGAACCTGAATACCAATCCTTTCCTGCTATGCCCTATGGCTAGCAATATTTGAGTGTAAATTTACTTCTTACAAAGAATTCTTTTTATTCTTTTATACTACTAAAGATCGAGATGATAGACTATTTTATCCCTTCAGTCCTCCTCATTAATGAAAGGCCCAATTCAATATGGGATAATGTTTGGAAAAGCATGTTAATAGCTAGAGTTCTCCCCTTCGACCTAGATCTTGATCCTTGTAATAAAAAATGTGGAGTGGAACAGTATAATTTACATTTTACAGCAAGACAATTCAGTCTTACTTAAGGCTCTCCTTTTTCCCTTTTTCATTCTTACAATTCTCCATTTCATACCAGGATTATTTTTGATGGTCTGATTTTGTATAATAGACTAGAACAAGTATTCCTTTCTTAGAGTAAACACTTTCATCCTTGTTTACTACATGTCAACCCATACAAGTCCAAACTTTATAAGAACTTTGGAAAAAATTTTATAAGAAGCCTTTTAACCCTTCAGGAGAGCATTTAGCTAATCTTCATCTGTAATCTCTAAATAATGCTACGAAGGTTATTGATCGGGCTTCTTCTTTTTTACAGGAACCAGTAAAGTCTAGAGATGAACACATATAAGAAATTTGAGATTTTAAAGCTTTTTACAATTTTAAATACAATTGCCAAAACCAAAAAGGTATGAAGCGAAAGATGAAAATGGTCCAAGCCAAATTACTAGGAACACCAAGTCTTTAGTTTTGTAAAATATGTAAAAGCTTGTCTAAAAATGCATTTTTCTTCAATGACTGATTTAGATATATGTAAAATAGATTATGTAGATCAGTCTCCTCCTTTACCTACAGCTCCTTTTAGTATAGCTAGTAGGATTCATACTCAATATAAAGTTCGAAACCCAATATAGTGGATTGGTATGTACTTTCAAGGGTTTCTCTTTCCATTAGTATGGTCGGCTCATCTTTCACTTTCCCATACCTTGATTGGTCAGGTAATTGCTCTTTCTTATTTATACTTTAACCATTTTTCTTTAACTTATTCTCATAATTTTATTTTCAGAGGCTATTCGTTCTCCAATCAAGATCCCAAAAGGTAGTGGTCGTCCTTCAAAGAAGGCTAAAACAACTTTGAAAAAGAAAGGAGCATAGGGATTAAAGTCCCAATCAAGCCATGGCCATAGCAGCCAACCCTCAGGAACTGCACCTCAAGTTGATAAACCCAAAGATCAATACATTGAGGATCTTAATGCTAAGCATGATGAAGCCCACTCAGTGACAAGGGCCAAAATTAATGTGAAGGAAGCTGATTTACTTAAAAATTTAGTTACTTTAGTTACTACCCCAACCCAGTCCGATTTTGGGAAAACTTTAAAGGTAAGCTCAAACTGCTTCCTAAAATGTTTGTACTTGTACCTAAACTAACATTGTTTCTTCTTTTTAAGGTCTGATTCACGACCTTCTTGAAAAGCTAAAAGCTCAAATTGATGTTGAATCCGACGAAGATATTAATCTTATTAGCTTTAGCTCTGACGATGATAAGGCTGTCGAAGAGATAGGAGATTCTGATGATGACCACCTTAGAATATAGATCAAAAGAAAGATATCATAATTATGCCTCCTCTAAATAACCCCTCTATATTTTACCTTAATTCGGCCTTAGTTTTTAAAGCTTCTCAACTCCTACAGTTTCTGAGTGACAAATGTCGATTACCACATGTCACAGTCGACTAAAAGGCTATGATTGAAGACCTGCATCTAAAACATTCCATGTTTTAAAAAGAATTTTAAGATGCAGATCACCTTCTTGGAGACCTCAATGCTAAGAATAAAGGCAAGCACAAACTGGATGCATCAGTCATGAAGACTTTAGCTAATATGGAGGATAAAGCCCATGAGAGTAGTACTTCAGAGCTCAAAATCAAATAGATTGATGCCAAAATTGCAGAGTTAGAGACAAAGCTTGCTGAGAAGAAGGAAAAATTGAAGCCCTTGAAGGAAGCTCAAGAGGAATGGCTAGGAATGGTAAAAGAAACTTGACAACATCATCATCAAATGAAAATCCTTGCAAGTGCAAATCAAGAACATGGTAGACAAGGCTAGGAATGCTAAAGCTGCCAAGCTTAATGCTACTAAGGCATTAGAAGATTTTATTAAAAAATTTCAAGCCCAAATCTGAATCGACCTTTGCACCTTAAACATTTGTTGTAAGTTACTTGGCCTAACAATGGTCTGAGCTTTAAACACTTTATTTTGTTTATAACTAGTCATATAAGTGACTTTAAGTCTTGAATAATGCTTGTAGGCATTTTACTTTGCAATGTATACTGAATTATTTTACACTTATTTATAGTTCAAATGATCGATTTCATTAAGTACATTTTAAATACAATTGACCTATTTCATTTACAAACACACTAGGGAAATTCTTACGATCATAATGATCAAATAACAAATAATTATAATCGGCCTGTACTTTATAATTGCTTTTTAATTAGCCTTAAACAAATAAGAATGAAAGTTAAGCACTAATGACTGATTACAATAACTAATTAAACCTTGACCAATCAATGTTATCCTATAATGAAAGCTAATATTTCTTTAAACATTTTCCATTAATCGATCTATCATGAGCTTCTTCTTTAAGACTTGCTAACTGATAAGAACCACCTTTCAATACTTACATCACAATGAAAGGTCCTTCCCAATTAGGACTCTATTTTCTAATATTTTTTTCCTTGAGACCGATCGGTAACACTAGCTTTCACACCAAGTTACCTTCACTAAAAGATTTAACTTTGACCTGTTTATTATAAGCTTACTTAATTCTCTTCTTTTGAATAAGAATTCAGTTATAAGCTTTCAAATGTTTTTAATCCAGATCATCAAGTTCTTATAATATACTACAAACATAATCCTTAGATGATATATTATGATGTAATTACCTTCTTAGTGATGCCATTGTTAACTCCATAGGTAACATAGTGTCATGGCCATGTATAAGTTTGAATGGCATTGTTGAAGTAGCCAATTTCTAACTAGTTTTGATCGCCCATAATACTTCGATCAAGGTAGTATACCAAGTTCTTGGATTCTCCTCGATTAATTTTTGAATTACTAACTTAATGATCTTATTAATAGCTTTGGCCTACCTATTTGCTTGTGTATAATATGGCGTAGAATGAAGCCACTTGATTTTGAAGTCCAATGCAAATTGAGCAACATCTTCTCCTATAAAAATAGATCCCTGATCGGTCATAATAGTTTATAGAAGATCAAATTGATAAATTAGATGCTCTTTGATAAACTATATTACATCATACTTACTGACCGACTTGAGTGGGATAACTTCTACCCACTTAGTAAAGTAGTTTGTTGCCATCAAAATAAAGGAATGTCCTTTTGAAGAGGGATGATATATCTTCCCAATGACATCCATTACCCATCCTCTGAAAGGCCATAGCTTTATGACCAAATAGTGTTAACTAGCTAGGACATACTGAATCGGTCTCTATAGTCAGCCAAAAATAACCATAGTTCTAAATAAGTCATTTCATCTTCGATCCAGCCTAATGAGCTCCAACAGCTCCTTTATGAACTTCGTTCATAACCAGCATAGCTTCTTTAGGGCCGATGCACCTAAGTAAAGTACCATCGGATGTCCTTCTATATAACTCATTATCGCAGAAGAACATTTTTGATGACAAAGTCCAAATTCTTCTTGAAACACTTTTATATGGGTCTTTTATATATTCAATTACCTCTGTTCGCCAATCCACATCCAAATCGATCTTTGCTACTATTTGCTCTGTCATTTCAATCTTACTTAGAGAAGGCTATAATTGAATCACTATAGAAACTTATTGTATTCTCCTAATATAGCCTGAGGTCGATTGTGCTAAATCATTAGCATATGAATTCAAGCTTCTCTTTAAGTATTCGATCTTGGAACTCTAAAATCCTACCAGTAAATGTTTACCTTACTATAATATGTCCCCAGTGTGGTTGATTCACACTTGTAGTCTCTAGTGATTTGCTTAACAACTAGCAGCGAATCTCCAAAAATATAAACATATTGGACACTTAATTCTTCCAGTATCTCAAGAGCGATTACTAAAGCTTCATACTCGTCCTGATTATTAGTATAGTCAAAATTCAAGATAAAAGAAAGTCTTGTCTTTACGCCATAAAGTGATACCAGAATTAATCCTGGCACAAAACTTAAGGTCGATTTGGACCAATCAAACCAAACTTTCCAAGTCTTGGCTGCACATAAATCAAGCTCTTCAATTGTATAAAAGGATGATCGGTTAAGAAATCAGCTAAAACTTAGCCTTTGACGAAGATAGTGAAGATGTTCACACATTTTCAAACTTAGCCTACTGGTTACACATTTTTAAATTATGAACCCATATTTGGTCAAATGCTTGACGAAGATAGTGAAGATGTTTTTATTCATCCTGAGACTTGATGATCACATCATCGATGTAAACTTCCATAGAGGATCCAATGAGATCACCAAAAATCTTATGCATCGTCCTCTAGAATATGGCACCAATATTTTTAAGTCCGAACGATATCACTACCTATTCATAACTTCCAAGGGCTTCAGGACATCTAAAGGAGGTCTTGTTGATATCCACTTATTTGATAAAGATTTAATTATAGTCTGAATGACCATCTATATGACTCAAAATAGTGTGACCAGTAGTAGCGTCGATGAGCATATCAGTCATTGGCATAGGATATTCATATTTAGGAGTTATAAGGTTTAGATTTCAAAAATCTATACAAACCCTGATCTTTTCATTCTTTTTACCACCGGCACAATGTTTGAAAGCCATTCTATATATTGTGCTTTCCTAATAAATCTAGCATTAGTTAAACATTTAATCTCATCTTATACTAATTTTTTAAAATCTTTGAATATTCTTCTAGGTGGTTAATGTAAGGCCAAAACCCTTGTCTAGTGGGGAGTTCATGCTCAATAAGATTCTGATCAAGCCTAGGCATCTCCTTGTAATTCCATGTGAAGCAATCACGATATTCCTTAAGTAATTCCACTAGCTTAACCTCAAACTTAGGTTGCAATAAAGCACTTATATATATCAGCCTATTATCATATTTTAATCCTAAATTTACCTCTTTTAAAGGATCTTGTGTTTTGATTGGATCATTATTAAGCTTTTTGGTCGATACTAATATATCTCTAATATTCAATCGACCTATAGGGTCTTGTAGTTCATCTTCAAATATACATTTAGTCGATTGAACCCTCTATTTCATTTTACTAATCCTTGGGGAAAATTTCAGACGAACTGGTTTTATCATCAACTTCCTGAATAATCATAAATCAGCCTTTAGGCATGAGATTTATTGATGGCTGATCAAGGGCTTGAACAATATGCCACCTACTAGTAGTAAAGGCCAAAGTATACATTAATGCTTCAGCGTGGTAGGCCTCATCCCCAAAAGGGTTTGGATCAGCATGTATAATTTCCATACCACCTTTATCTTTCCATATATATAGAGTCTAATGGAGAGTGGAAGGAATGCATGCATTAGAATGAATTCACTCCTTTCTAATAAAAGTGTATAATTTTATTCATACATCAATGATAAACAAATCTTCAGGCTTACTTTGTGCCCTTACCTTGACATCTAATATGATGAATCCTTCCGTATGATGATCATGACCAGCGAAATCGATCATAAAGACATCATTATTTTTTAAATTTTTTATGTCTCGACTGACTTTCTTCAATATTTTTAATGAGAGAACATTAACTCCAGCACCATTATCTACTAGAACCCTCTTCATTTCTATCCAATTAATATTGACCTCAATATAAAGTGGCCAAATATGTCTAGTCAATAATCGGTTTGGTTGGGGTATTGTTAGTGATGCCCCTAATCCTTTATCCATCTTAGCATCATCAAGCTCAATGATATCCCTGTTAAATGTTTATTTCTATACTGGCTTTGGCCTAAAATTATTTAGGAGGGTAGCCACATTAATGTTGGCCTGATTATTAAATCAAATATGATCTATAGTCCCTTTCTTAATCTTACCTTCTTTGACCGACTAATACCACTTAGGAAAATTTTAATAACTTTTCTCTCTATGAAGCTGGAACTTTAAGAAAGTTTTTTTATTTGGATCAACACCTTTATACATCCTATGTGACAAATCCTTGAGAGCTTCATATTTTTCTTTGTGTTCTAATTCAACTCGCTGACCTTTTTTAACGCATATCTACTTTGTCGGCCTTAAAAGATACTCTTACTCAGTCATTTGAGCTCTTACAGCTTGATGCTGTTGTTGCATTTTCCTCTTTTGAGTCTTTGTCATATGATTTTTTATATCTTCAGTTCAATACTATACCATTTGAAACACACTTATCTTTAGCTAATGCTTCTGCCATTCGGTTGTTGCCCTTGGCTTAAAAGTTTTAAGGTGAGGCTGAAGTGCTTCTTGGTGGAATTCTCTTCTCTTAACATTTTCTCGTTGAGGCTGAAGTGATTTCTTAATCTCGTGACTGAATGTTATAGAACATGAAGGGCAAGTTATTTCCTTTTCTTCCATAAATTTAACCTTCCTATCCTTTTTTTCAGCTTGTTCAATATCTTCAGGTGCAAATTCAATTTTTAATTTCCACCTAGCTGGTCGAAATGGTTAAATTGTCCCTTAACTAAGCACCATGAGGTCTTTAGTATGAGTCATATTAATTGAAATAGAAGGTGTTAGTGTTTCAATCGCTACTCCTTTACCCTTATTTAGAAACAACAGCTCTCTCTCATTAATCACCCTCTGAATAACATTCCTAAAGACCACGCAGTTATTAGTAGAATGTTTCTAAGAGTTATACCATTTACAATATTCCTTCTTTGATTATTCTTCAACTGGTGTAATGACATGGCTGTCAAATAGTTTGATTTGCCCATCATTGAGTAGACAATCAAAAATGTCATCAGCCTTGATTAGATCAAAGGAATACTCCTTCATAATTTAATTACCCTTGGAAGATTTCTTTTTATCTTTAACAAGATTCGGCCTTCGAAAAGCTTGACATTCATTAAGCTTAGTACTAAGGTACTCAACAATATTAATAATTTTGCTATTAGAGTCAGAGGTCGATTCTTCTACTAAATATGAAATTTTATATGCCGAGCTATAGTATATTCCTTTGGAAGAACTTTGACTTTGATCCTTTTCCTTTAAAAACCTTTCATAACTAATAGCCCCGAATAGTGAGTTCGAAGAGATCTTTAAAGTGATGTCCTTCGAAATGTTTCCTTATAGAAATGTTAAGTCCTTTGACAACCAAGGGTAAGCATTTAACCTTAGTGAGAGTTGATTGACACTAATCCTTGAGCTTACGAAATTGAGTAATGAACTCCTCTACAAACTCACTAGGCATTTGCTGGGCGCGAATGAGATTGGCTAAAGTAATGTCAGGAAGAGGCTGATAAAATTTTACATGGAATTTTTCCTCTAAGTCCTTCCAAGAGTTAATTGAATTTGAAGGGATATAGGTATACCAGGTGAAGGCTGATTTAGTAAAGGAATTGCTAAATAGCTTTAACTTCCATATATTATTAGTCGCAGCTTTACCACATTGAATAGAGAATTAGGTAACATACTCAATAGTATACTGATTTGGCTCCTCCTAAAAATAGCACAAATTCAGGAACCTTATATCCCTAGGGAAGGTAAAAACCTTATCAATCCAATCGGGATAAGGCTTTGAATATATCAGCCTTTGTATAGGCTAAAAATCGAACCCCATTTGTTCCAATGTATTTTTTAATAAAGTTTGATCAATCGTTGGTGGCTGATACTTATATCTATAGGGTTTTTGCAGTTCTTAATTAACCTAGTTCATACTTGCCTCAGCCTGAGTAGTATTCCCAAGCTCGATGATACGCCCAAGCTGATCATAAGTGAAACTCGAACCTGGTCGAGGTTGAGCTGGTAAATGTTGAGTTGGAAAATAACTAAATTGTTGATGGCAATAACTAGTATTAGTACTGACTCCATCGGGCCTCTTAATCAACTGAACATTTTTATATTGAAGGTTTGGTTGACTATTCATATGACCTTCATAATGCTGCTTCAAAATTTCTTGATTCAGCCTACCTTCTAAAATTAATACCAATCACGCAATGCCCTCAGATATTTCATCCAGCTGCCTCCTTAACTCTCGTTGAAGCATCTCATTATTTTCAAGCATCGATCTAAGCACAGTGGATATCTAACTGATTAAGTCATTGAACATTGCATGATTATCCTGGGAGACCTCATCATGTAAGGATTGTATGTCCTCATGACTTAGAGAAGGATACCATCTAGGAGGTAAACTCCTATCATATTCCTCTCCATATCATATTGATCCACGCACCTAGAGTCGTGCTGGGTACTGACAAAAATGCGATCCGTAGGGATCTTCATCAGAGTTGGAGTCTTGTCACTATTCTTGTTAACCATATTTGTATGCTTTGATAATCTTGTTTGGATAGGCATACAATGGTCCCATTGAGCGTGCTAAAAAAGATTTTTACCAAATAAAAATTTAGCAAAGATCTCCAAATTGTTTGAATAGGGTTTTGTGAGCCTTTTACAAAGATTATAAAGTAAATAACAAAGAAAAAGAATTATTGCCAGCACATGATGACAATAGGACTAGAAATAAGTTCTAACCCTTCTAACATATTAAAAGTGAATGTAATAGGAGGTTTGCTGCACCGGGAAGTTTGATGACCAGGATCAAAGAATGAAAATAAAGCAAAAAGAGAATAAGCTTTGATAGCTGTAGAGAGTTTTTCACTTTTGTGAATGAATGTGATGATGCCTTATTATGAGATACTAGACTATATATACAGAGATACAAATCTAAAAAGTAAAATACTAATCAAACTCTAAAAGATAACAATCCTAAACTAAATAGAACAAAATATTAAAAATGGGCCTAACATATTAGAGAGCTCAAAATAACACCCAAAATAAATTTGAGCCAGTATAAACAAATATGATTTAATTTACTAGGATTTACCTCATCTAAATCAAGTTAGTATAGATTGTATTAGGACAAAATTAAGTCAAAATGATTAATTAAGTTGAATTATAATCAGTTTATTAATAATTCTATTAATTCAAATATCAGCCTAATTAAAATCTGAATAATTCGAATTTGAAATAATTAATTAATCGGAATACAAAATTGCATCTTGTTATTTATTAGTGGGCATTTTGAAAATTTATTTATGATTGCAACCTTTGCATGGCCGAAATATATAAGTTGGATGGGCTGAGCATGGGTCTTGGAGAATCCGAACCGTTTCGAAAATTCAAATAAAAAATCTCTGTTAACCGTTTGACATTTTTTTAACCAAACTGTCCCAAAATTTTTTATTAGGATGGGTCCAGAGATTTTGAATTCTCTGAACCGAGATCCGTCCTAAATCACTCCGAATTGTACTGAACTGAAGAACCAAAACTAGAACCAATAATTTAATAGAATTAGAGTTATATATATATTGTAATCTAAAATAATAACAAATATATTAATTTAATATGCAATCTAAAATAATAAATCTCATTTTAATTATTTAAAATAAAAAATTCACTCATCAATCAAATTATTTTAAATCACAAAAAGATAAATATTAAATTAGTTAATAGCATTTCAAAGTATTATAATATAATTTATATTAAAAAATTAAATTCATTTTCAAAAATAAAATTGTGATGTAATATACTTTTTTTAATAGTTATATTGTTGTTATTATTATTTTATAATACATATTATTTATATAAATTTTTTCGTAGAAAAATATAATAATTGTATGGTATATTATAGTGTATTATAAAATTTTTAATAAAATCTTTATAGTTTTCAAAAAAATAAAAATAAAATCTTTATAATAAAAAAAATGATAAATAAAACAATCAAAATCATTTAATTTTATAATAAAATTATGAAATGGTTAATAATTTAAGAATTTAATTTGAATTTAATTTTGAAAAAAAAAGCTAATCTCCGAATCAAATTGAACCAAAATTTTAATTCGGAGAAGAATCAAATTAAACCGAAAAATATAATTTTTGAACTGAACCAAACTAAAGTTTTTGAGTAGTTCTAAAGACTTAATTTTTAAATATCTGATTATGGTAGAATTCCAGATAATTACATATTTCGAACCGGACCAGACCGTGCTCACCACTCGCATTCCAAGTTCAACAACTCTCTGCGTTGAAATCCACATTCCAAATGCTAACAGCCTTTTATCCACTTTATTTGCTTCCTAGCCGTTGCAATCAAAGAGGCCCACTACAAATCGACTTACTTTTTATTGGGCTACTTGGACATTCAGAGTAAAACCTTTTTCTCTAATTTGTTAATTTTTTTTAGGAACAAGAATTATTATTTTGCAAATTTCAAGTATGAAAATATTATTCGAAGGGAATTTTAAAATATTAAAAATATACATCATTTTGAAAAGGAAACTAAAATGTATTAAATATAAGATTCAAAAAAATTTTTATTTCAATTTAAAATAAAAAGGATATCAAACTAGAGTATGTATGACCACTTTTGATATAACTTATCTTGAACTATACGAAATTAAAAAGATTTAGGTTTAACATAAATGAGTTTGGATCATAAACACATGTTGAAAAATAGGTTTAAATAGGTTGAATGCGCCCAACACATTTAAAATACAAAATGATATAATATACATATATACATACATATATATATATAATTCATATATTTAATCGTTTTTATAGAAAATAAACTATAAATTAATAAAATATTTTTTGTATTATATTATACTTAAATGGTTTATAAATATAATTTGTATTTTTATTGAATTATTATTTACTATATTACAATATTGTGATAATGTATAAAATATTGTCTATTTTAATAATTTTTAACAATTATAAATAAATTACTTTTAAATATGTTTTTTTTAAACAATATATTTTAAATATGTTAGTTGGGTTAGATGGGCGTATTGTATAACTTGCTTTATAAATGAAAGCGAGTTTGAGTTTAAATTTTCCACACAATTTATTATTATATTTATGTTTTGACATGGTCCATTTATCTCAGATATAAATTGCCAGCCTTAAAATTAGGTGTGTTCAAAAAATTGCTTATTTGTATAAAAGACTAAACATTTGCAACTGTTCCCAATATTATCCCGTTTGTAAAAATGTTATAATTTGATAATTTTAACACAAATAGCTATTATTGTCAAAAAAAAAAAAAACACAAATAGCTATTTATTAAAAAAAAAAGTGACATTTTATAAAAAGTCAATTTTATCATTTTTAAATTACTAAATTTATAATGGTTTGTTACTTTAAAAAATTCAAAAGATTAAAATTTGTTACAAATTTATCCAAAACTTTAAAATTTTGATAAAGTGTTTTAATTTAAATAATTTAATCAATTTTAATACAAAAAATTATTTATTTAAAATTAAAATAAAAATAATGACACAATAATAAAAGAATTAAATTTTTTTGAGAAAAAAATAAAAATGTGTTATTGATAAGTTGTTAAATTTAAAATGTTGTGATTGTAATAAATTTAAAATTTAAAATATTTTTAATAAAAAATTATTTCTCTAAATAATTTAAATTTTAATTATTCCATAATTATTTATTTAAATTTAGTTCAAAATATCAAATTTTGGAATATGAAGAAAGCTTATATATATTTAATTTATTATAAATAAAAATATTTATAAATTTAAAATTTAAGTTCATATGAATTTAATTCACATTAATACTTTTATTTAAATTTGATCAGATGGTGAAATATTTTTATTAAAATTAGAAAAAATTATAAATTATTAAAAATCACAAATATTTGAATTTTTTACACTAATATATTTTTATAAATATTATAATATGAAAGGTAAAATTAATAGTTTGTAGGTGTTAAGTCAGCATATTCTATTCAATTTTCACTAAATATTTATTTGTGTTAAATTTTTCAATTATTGATTTATATTTTTTATAAAACTAATAAATTAGCATAAAATTGTAAAAAATAATAAATCTTAAAATATTAATTAAGAAAATAAAACAAATAAAAGATTGGTGAAAAAAAAAAAGCAGAGTTAAAACAAAAATAATGGAAAGATATAAAAAGGCAATAGCCAATGGCCGAAAGAAGAGAAAACAAACTGTTGTACGGAACACTAGAATCAGGCGGGAATTGTGGTGGACCCACAATCCGAGAAGAAGTCATTGTTTAATTTTACCGTAATAATGAGAGAGATTTTTTACTTACTCAAAATATTATTTTAAATTATTAAATTTAAAATAAATATTTAAATATTTATACTATATATTGTAAATTTAACTTTCAATATAATACAACTCTGAATGAAATTTTTTTATTATTATTATCACAATATTCTAAAATTTTTATTGCATGCAGTTTAAAAAACTTAATATTCTTATTAATAGTTCATTAAAAACATTCATAGTTGACATTGGAATATTTATTCTGTTTATTTTAATAATTCAAATATATTATTTGTAAAGAAGTCATAATTGAGCACGAGATGCTTTTTATTTGTGACAAAAATTAATGGTTTTAGCTTATGGTCTAAGGATAGCATTGTTATAGCCCAAAGTGAATTGATTCCAAACAATTAATAGTTGGGAAATAACTTGCTTATATTAGGTATATATCAAATCTTAAGGCACATAAATAGACAATATACTCGAAATAAATTTTAAAGAAAGTAATGTTTCATATGTTAATGTCAATCTTAGCCAATTAATGCCTTTTTTTTTTGGGGTATTTTATAGAGCATAGAATTATAGTATAGTAAAGTAAAGAAGGGTTGTCTCTATCCTTCCTAGCCGTTGCATGTTGCATAGTTCTATTTTATGTACTACAATAAAACCTAAAGAATCAGTGTTTTTTACACCTCTGATAGTGTTAGTCTCTGTTATCAATTCTTTTTCTTTATTGTTATTATTATTATAGGGTAGTGAATCTGACATTGCCTTCACTCCTCCTCTCCTGTCACTGTTAAATTATAGAGTGCAATTCCAAAGCCAAACAATTGGCAACAAATCTGATGTGAATAATCAAATCAAATCCACATATCAGACAAAACTCACAAAACATATCAGACAAAACTCACAAAAGTAATCAAACCCAAAAAAGGGGAAAAAGGCAACAAGTCCAATTAAAGAAAAAGATGCCATTATAACTTTTTTCTTGTTCTGTAATTTCTGTTCAATGTTTTTGATTGATATTCTTGCTTGCTAGAGATAATTTTAAAGTACAATTCAATATCTAAATACAAAAGGGTATCCTGAAAAGGCAACAAACATAAAAAAAAAATAATAATAACAAAACTAAAAACTAAAAATTCTAAATATCAATCACCAAATGATGCTAATGCCCCTCTAAACAAGGCAAGGCCAAGCACCATTGAATTGGGTCTCTGATTTTGTTATGCCTTTTTTTCTTTTTTTCTTTTTTCTTTTTTTTTTTTTTTTTTGTCTAGAAACTCTAAACAATTAAAGCCTCAATTCTACCCTTCTTTACTGTTTGACAAACAGGGCAAGAATCAAGAAAAGCTTCACAAGCTTTGCATGAACAAAGGTGCCTACAAGGAAGGAACAGTACACACGAAATCCTAGAATTGCAGCCTTTGCATACCATCATCATCTTCATCTTCTTGTCATTGTTCTTACTGTTATTATCATCATCATCAACATCAACATCATCAATGCAAAAACATGCTCTGTTTCTTTGCCCTGTTTCCTCTGCCTCGTCTTCTTCTCTGTTCATGTCGCAGCAAGACTCTGCATCCTCTGCCCCATTACTGTCCAAGCAGCAACATGTTGCTTTTTCCCTTAATTGATCAATTGTGCTGTTTAGAGATATTACCACGGCCTCGTTTTCTTGAGCTACCCTTTGCCACGCTTGGTTCTCCATTTCTAATCTTCTCAAGAATTCTTCAAGTTCTGCTGTCCTTTTAGCTGCTTGTGCTATCTCCTCATCTTTTTGTCTTAATAAAGGAAGTGCCTTTGATTCAATCCTCTTCACCAACGATGTGTAATGCTGTTTTCTTTGTTCTTGCAATATCAATCTCAATCTCTCATTCTGCTTTGTTTAATGATAAAAAGAACAAAACTTTAATCAATAAAACAAAAACCCAAATCGAAGAAGATTATAATAAAGAAGAAGTAATTGAAAAAAAGAAAACAGTTTCTCACCTGCAATCTGATATAATGATCAATGTCTTGTCTTTCTTTTTGATCATAAGCAGCAGCAGCCATGTTTGAAGAATAAACTATTGATGGATGATTACTGCTCTTTTTAGAAGAAGATGAATCAATTAAGTTATTATCAAACATAACATTTTCATTCTTGAATTGATGGTCTTGTAACAACTGCATGTTGTATTGTTGTTGTTGAAGCTGCTTTTGCTGCTGTTGTTGTTGTTGTTGCTGCTGTTGAAGATACGAATAAATAAACTGATTTAATCCACCATTACCACCACCACCAACTCCACAACCACCATTATCAACCCAATCTTGAGAGCCACAAAAGGGAAACTGTGTGTGCACTGCCATACTTTGTTTATACAACTCTATATGAAAGCAACAAAAAAAAAACAATAAAATGCCAAAACCCACAAATCCTTCCTCCTGTCTTCAACTTCAAATCAACTCTATGAATGGGGTAGAAGGATAGATCCCTTTCTTCAGATATTTGGGTGTAAAATGTAAAATATATATGCTACAAGAACAATGAACATATACAAAACAAAAACAAGAGATGATGGTGGGATATGTATATATATAGTGAGAGATGAGGTAACAGAGGAGGAGTGATGTGGATTTTATATTATATTATAAAGTAAAGTGGAAGAGGAAGACTTAAAAGAGGAGGGAGATAAAAGAGCTTAGGATACTTGTGGATTTCATTTTATTTTATTTTTAGTATAAGGTTTTTAATAGGAATGGGATAGGCAAGTAGTAGATCTATATTACTACTATTTGTTTGTTATAGGTTGGAAAATAATAATTATAAAAGAAAAAAAAATCAGATCAGATCAGATCAGATGTATGGAACGCGCTAAGCAACGACGTACCACATGCAGATTTTGTGACTAAGCCATCGGGTCAGAGATTTCAGAGGCGTTTCTTTGCTTTTTTAATTCGATAACCATAATAATAATATATTTTATAAATATAACACAAAAATAAATTAATTAATTAAATTCCATTTCTAACAAATAGTTATGATCTGAGAGACACTCTGAATTAGTCAGATAATATTTTTTATTATTATTATTATTATTATTATTATCATTTTGGAAATAGAATCAGAGATTTGTCAGTTTAGGCATTTGGAAAGCCTGAAGAATAGGATTCATTTCTTTATTTTTTAAGGAATATAAACATTTTTTTTTACCACACATTCCCCTTATGACAATGGTAAAAAAAAAAATCACTGTAAAGTGTGTGTATATATATATATATGTATGAGATCCTCTAGAATATCATATGGCTTGAACGTGTGGAAATTGATTCATGTTGACTAAAAACTAAATGGGTTTTTTATAGTTGTACCTTCCATCATGAGAAAAAATAAAATATAGGGTGCTTGTTGAATTTTTATATTTTTGCCAAACTATTCAAGTTGTTGTATTTATATAATAAGCTAACAATTAGTATTAGGAAATATATTCTCTGAATTAGGAACTAGGAAGACAGCAAATTAAGAGTTGTTGTCCTACAATTTTGGTTTTAAAATGGACTTGTTATATTTAGAATCTTGCATCTAGCAATAGAAAGGATAGGAACATACGATAAGACTTTAGGCCAAATTAATGGTATTTATATTCCTATTTTTTCTTTTTCCAGTTCCATATTTACATTTATTCATGACTGTCCAACTAAAAATTAGTAAAGAACAATTTTCTTCAATTTAATTATAGCACTAATTTAATCTAAGTAAATTCTTCAACACTTCATCCCCACCTAGGTATAACATATAATAGGATTCTATTAGACATTTATCAATATCAGCAAATATAATTTCCTAACAAATTTTGCCAATTTCATTGATAGGTAACAACTAACAACTATATAAATTCAAAAACTCACTGCTAATGAGGTTTATCTTAATGAATTTGGATTAATGAGATCTAAATTAAATGATCTAGGTTGAGAGTTCTATGACCTTAATCAAACCTTTTGGCCTCATCAAAATCCTTTTAGATTACCTCAGTTAGGTACTAGTATAAACTTTTCCCTTCTCCACTAACACTAACAACTAATAATATCATGATTTATTGGGTACTAATAATTGATTCCATCCAAAATATTTTAATGAATTTAAAATTATTTTAGAATTTAACTATAAAATTTTGAATTTAAATTTTAATACTAAAGTTTTTACTGAGATTTATGTTTTCTAAGAATATATATAGATAGTTCACTGCACTAATGCACATGTTTTGTTTTCCATATTCATGTCGTCACTGTCCATTAACATTAAATCTGTAGGGTATACTCAATGAAGGCAACAGATCAACCCTTTTCCAAGCTGTAAAAGAGCATTATTGATTTTGGGTATAATTAAAAAGTTGAAATGGAAATTAATTAATTAATTAAAATCCATGAAAAGCCATTGCAGGATCGAGTTGATAAACATTCCAAAATTGCCTCCAACATGCAATGTCTTATATGACAATGTTTCTTTATCCCATTCTAGAAAATCTTTCTTTCAAGAATTGAAATGTTTTTAAGGCATCATGGCCATGTGACAAAGGTTTTCACCAAACTTGATCATAATGCCAAAAAAGATAATGATGCTTATGTGTCTCCCATAATTGAGTCCAATCCGATATGAAATCTTGTTTCTTCACTGTTATTAATAATTGAAGGAATAAACTTCTTTTTTTCATGATAATATAAATAGTTAAACTTAAAATTATTGTTAGTTAAATATACAATATTATTTTTTTTTTCCAGTTTTAAGCCCAATATACAATATTATAATACGCATCCATTGCAACTTGCCATATATCTCATTTAATTGGGATATTATTGTACATTGTATAACATACATAAATGATTATTGTACATTGTATAACATATATTTTTTAAAAAATTAACAAAACACACGCACACACTGAGTTAAGGACATGACACACTCTTTCACAAAATCATAATAATTTTATAAGGGTTTGCTAACTTATATAACCTAAACACACACACTCTCCGGTTCTTGTGAATGAAAAACACCACACCGCACGCATTTGTAAATATTTTATTTTTTTGAAATTAACAAAACACACAAATACATGCACACACTGGGTCAGAGACATGACACACTCCTTCACAAAATCATAACAAATTTATAAATGTGTGCTAACATATATAACCCAAATACACACACTACACAACCAATGTGAAATCCTGAAGGACCAACATATATTATGATAGATGCATCGAAACATCTATCATAATTTACAGGTATATTAGACATTTGGCTACTGAAAGTTCATCTCATATTAACGGGTAATGATAATAAATTTGGATTATCTATCTCCTCCCATATATCTCATTTAACTAGGAGATTATTATGCATTGTTTTCTCATCTTTGAAATGCTATAATTAAAATTAGCCAATGACTCACTACTCTAGTGGTAAAGCTAATAGGAATTTAAAATTTTTAGACTGGGATTCCACTAATATTAGATATTATATATTACATTGTGTATCTGGTTGTTTATTTGTTAGTTGTATATATATATATATATTTTTAACCAGTTATAAATATTACTCTGACCATGATTATATAATTTTTTACAGAGATTCGATGTGTGTTTTACTGAAACAAAATAAAATTGAAAAGATTTACACTACTAGAAAATAGGGATTTAGCGATGAATTTTTCCGACAGATGTCCTCATTACTGACGGATTGCTGATGGAAAAAAATCTGTCGGCAAAATGCTTGTCGCTAATTATTACCGACGGATTTTCAAATTCGTCGGTAAATTAGCGACGGAATTACCGACGGATTCAATTCCGTCGGTAATTTGACTTTTTTTTATAATAGTTGCATAATTATTTATTAAATTTTTGATATGATTGTGGCTGTTATAAATTATATAAACATTCATTATAATTTAAATAGAAATTATAATCGTATTAAAAAAATATAAATAAATATATTTGAAATACAAAATAATATGACAATAAAATAATAATATAGGAATAAACGTACAATTTATCAATTATTTCAAAAATGTGTTACATAAACAGTGTGAAAACCTACTGGTCCGCTAAATCTGTAGTATAATCTGGACCAAGATCACCCTCAGCATCTGAAAGAGCTGTGTGTGAAGGTGGAGAAGGAGATGAGTGTGGAGGTACAGGAGGTCGCATACCAGAAGAGTGTGCCCACCTCATCAAAGTCTCTAGCTCGCACCGAAATGCACTAACCTGCTCGTCATACTCACGGCGAAGTTCAGAGCGAAGCTCAAATCAAACAACCTCTAATTTACTCTGCACATACCTCTCAACCGCATCATCAAAAGCGGCCTGAGAATGAAACAAATCCTGCATCGAGGATGTCGCACCAGTAGTGTGGGAACTGCTGGAATTTTTGGATTTATAATATGCCTTTTGATCATTGAGTGCGGGAAATGTTGGTATTTCAAATGAAGCATATTATGCAATGGCTTTGCATGGCATATAGTATGATATGCACCCAAAGAACAATTGCCAAAAAGAAGTCGAACTTATATATACTCTATGCATAAGTTTTGTATATGATCGAGAATGTCAACATTACTTATACAAACTGTCCACTCGGACAATCCAATGCACTCATTGTTGAGTGCACTGGACAGGTACTCTACGGCTAACTAAGGCTATTTAACATGCTCAGAACAACTGTTAGGTAACAAATAAACAATCAATATACATACATAAACTAGATTTACAAAAATATATAGATACAATATTCACTAAAAAATCAAAAAGATATTTTTATAACTTTAATATCCATAAGCGTTCATGCATCATATATATCTAAAAGAATTAAAATTGCATAACAGTGCATGCTCGTCATAAATATATAAATATATATGAATATGCTATTGGTATAAAATTACCTCAATGACGTGCAGTCGTAACTGTGACACGATAAAATATGTAACCTCCGAAAAAATCTATAATTAAAAAAAATAAAATAAGAACGTATTTCTTAACGTTTACAAGCTTCAAAAAAACTGAAACCACCTATAAAGAAAAAGTTAAAAAAATTACGAGGATTCTACCGAATTATAGAAAAAGCTACAAAAATTACGAGGATATTGGCAGAATCTCCCCTAAAATAAAAATATCTCCCTACTAAAATAGGGCTAATCCTGCAATAAAATACCAATATTTCTATACAAAATCACAACTGAACAAAATATCAGATCACATGTAATTTTTATCATCGCATCAGAAAAGTAATAAATAAATTTGAACAATCAAATAAAAAGTTGAATTTTTTTTATCAAATATTAATAATTATCATGATTCATTGGATACTATGTATATTAACTTATTTTAATAATTATAAGAATGTATTAATTAATTTATAATAGATTTAAGAATAAAAACTTATATCTAAAAGAATTAAAATTGCATAACAGTGCATGCTTGTCAAAAATATATAAATATATATAAATAGGCTATTGGCAACAGACAAGTTGGCATGAAATTACCTCAATGACGTGCAGTCGTAACTGGAACTCGATACTATAGCTATCATCCGGAAAAATCTATAATTAATAATAAAAAAATAAAATAAGAACGTATTTCATAACGTATACAATATTACAAAAAATTGAAACGACTTATAAAAACTAAATAAAAAATTTACGAGGATTCTACCAAAAATTCGGTAGAACCTCCCCTAACATAAAGACATCTCTCTACTAAAGTAGGGCTGATCTTGCAATAAAACACTAATAATTCTATACAAAATCACAACTGCAATAAAAAATTATAATGCACAAATTTTTTATCATCACATTTTCTCTAAAAATATAAAAAAATTGTCTATCACAATTCATAAAATATAATCACTTTCATTTTAAATTGAAATGAAACGTAATGTTGAATAATCTAAATTGTGAAAAAATAAAATTAGACAACACAATTAAATTACAATTTTTAATTGAATATAACCAAAATATTTCAGTTTGACAAGTTTATTTTTAAATAATATCAAAATTTTTTATTTATTCATCTAATATAATATAAAGTTTATTTTATTAATAATATAACTAATGATTATTTTTATTATGTTGTTATTTATATAAAAATTCAACCAAGTCAATTCATTTTGGTTTTTAAATATTTATTTCAAACCAAACAAAATTCAATTATGGCATTTTTCAAAAATTATTTTTGTTTTTATTTAATGTGTGTGTGTCTATATATATATATATATATATATATATATATATATATATATATATGTATGTATGTATTATAATTTTAATTCTAAAATAGTTAAAAATTAATTTATTTCAACTTACTAAAAAAATTTAAATTTTCTTAAAAATAAATAAAAATTAAATCGTTTTATCTTTATAAAAAACAAAATATAAAATGTGTTTTAATATAAAATATTAATAAAAAAAAGTTCCTAATACAAAAATTAACTTCTATGAAAGTATGTTTTTCATAAGATTATTTTTATAAATAATCAATATATATATATATATATATATATATATATAAGAATCAAATGTAGTATTATTTTTCACAAAAAAAAAGAAGTTTTTGTGTCCGGATCAAGCACAAAAAAAAAAAAAAAATCTATTTCAACAATTTAAATTACACTAAATTCGTATAAAAAAAATTCTACTTCAGCAATAATATATATAATAAAAGAATTAAATTATCAAACAACCATAAATTCAATCCATGAAAAATTTAAAAAGAGTGAAAGTTTGCCCACCTTACCGGTTGCCTTAAGGGCGCCTCCGGTGGACAGATGACGCAGCCAACGCCTGGAAGAGGAGGAACACCGGCGAGGAGGAAGAGGAGGAAATGGGGAGGAAGTGGGGAGGAAGGGGACGAACACCGGCGAGGCGACTGGCGGCTACAGTGGCAAGGGGAGGCATCTGTGGTGGGTGGGAGAGGGGCGGGGCTGTGCAGAATTTTTTTTACAGATGAGGAAGATCTATTTTAGGTCTTCCTTATCTGCATTTTTTTTAATTGAAGTCGAGAATTCACGACGCTTTATTAGCCGTCGCTAATTAGCGACGGCTTTTGGTCATCGCTAATTAGCAACGGATACAGGCCGTCGCTAATTACTCTAATCATTTAATTTTTTTAAAAAATAATATTTAGCGACGGATACAAAATTCCGTCGGTAATCCGTCGCTAATTTAGGCGCCATTTGTTGGCGCCTGAATTTTTTTTAGGATTTTTCCAACATAACATTTTTTTCATCGGTAATCTGTCGTTAAATATACATCCGTCGGTAATTAGAGACGGAAAAATTTTCGTCGCTAATTTCCATCGGTAAATCGCTGCATTCTAGTAGTGTTAGACTTGGCAGATACGTTTGGCCCATAGGTAGAAGTAGACTGAGCTTGAGGTTGAGTACTGGTGTCACGCCTTAACCTCAAATTCACCATTATCAACAGTAATTTATCTTCTATACATAATTAATGAGCTTTTTAAGGTTATAATCTATCCATATCATTAATCATCATTATGAATCATGCATCCCACATTATATAATGTTAAAATCCATAAGTACACTGTAGTGTAAACCATTCATCCATTCATAATATATATACAACATTCTTAAATACAGTAATCCCAAATATAATACAACTTAAGAGTACTAGAAGCTAATACAAATATTACCAAATATATCAAAATCAAACCTAGCATCTAGTCTCTCCAA